>JAAAYG020028943.1:5232-15985 GCA_009936455.2 Tomocerus minor
CTTAATCAAATATAAATAGTAAAATACTTAATCAAATATAAATAGTAAAATACTTAATCAAATATAAATAGTAAAATACAATTGATTTCAATTAGAGAAAATAGCAGAGGTTTCTGTGTCGGCCCTAGCTTAAACAGTTTTCCATGTGGATTTATTATATGATTTTACATTGCTGATCTACAGTTTTGTTGTTTAAGTCACTGTTTTAAAAGGAATTTGAATTGATTTCAGTAATGTAACAGTACAGTTTTTTTGCAAATACGTATAACATACATGACTATGAAAAGACTGGTTATAGAGGAAGGGTGGCCGTAATAAGTTATAAATACTGGAAGGTAGTACGATCTGACCTATTAATATCTTTTATTTAAAAAGAATTCGGACCTTTTGTTTTATTAGAGTGCAATTTCAATCGCAACACTTCCCATCTCATTCTTCGGCAATACGTGGGAACGCACAAGGCCGACAAATATCAAAAACGAAAATTTCTTCAGAACACAGGAGGTTCCTCCAAATATACAATAAGAATCATTTACCGTACTCCTTACTTTAAATTTATATATATATATTTTGAACATATTGGCTTGTCCCCGTGAAATATGAGCGGTCCGAGGTGGGAATCGTGTACCCGCTAATTGTTAACTAAGATTAAAAATGACCTGATCATGGGCATCCGATTCAATTTGTATATGGAATTTTAATCCAATCGATGTTCACTGCTAGATATTCATGTCAAAGCGTTGATGTTCATGAAGTTGAAGTCCGGTAGGGCATTAACTAAGTTTGAATGAACCATTTATTGCAATTCACATATATTATATCATTTTAAAGAAAGTATTTGAAAATACGGTGTTTATTTTTTTTATGTGCTTCAAAAATTGTGAATCGCGTATATTCTACGTTTCAGATTCCACTCGTTCCAATAAGACTAACGTGTATTTACAAAATGTGGTATTTTTATCTAATTTAGGTCTCGTACTGTATATCGAGCGATTCTCAAATTGTGAGATGTGAGAAATCAAGACACAAACATCTTAATTGAAATTTTGATAAAATTTATTATTTTTGCTATTAGCCGACCGGTTTCGAATTCTTCTTCAAGGCTACAGTTTTCAAATAGTAAAATAATTTTAATTTTAATTTTAAGTTTTAAACCAGAACAAACATAAATATATGATGTTATTTTTAACAACTAAGTCAGAAGTATATATAAGAATTAACGACCTCGTTTTTATATTACATATTGTCTTAAAATATTGATGCTTATTGACTTATACACAACAGTTAATAAAATAAAATAGTGTTATTGCCATTGAAGATAATTTACCTGTTTCATTGAATGTAGCTGAATTTAAAATGTATAAGCTCAAATTATTATCTAATTATAACAAGTTGCAAATTTTAATTAATTTTTGATGTTACACTCATGGCGAATTATTGTAACTTGCCGCTTAACTTTCATCATTCGTAATTTTGCGACACCTTTCAACCTATCATAACTTTGAGAGAACGATGATTAAAGTT
This sequence comes from Tomocerus minor, assembly GCA_009936455.2. Lineage (NCBI taxonomy): Eukaryota > Metazoa > Arthropoda > Collembola > Entomobryomorpha > Tomoceridae > Tomocerus > Tomocerus minor. The sequence goes on from JAAAYG020028943.1 coordinate 6,757, forward strand.
ATTTAATTAACAGGACAGTGTCTAAATGTATTCCATCATTGAAGGCGTGAAATTGACGATAAGCATACATCGCCCGGCGCCTACCTACTCAGTCGAGTAGGAGTAGGCATTGTGGTAGAGCCTACTTTGTTTGAAGGCAGGCGGGGTAGGTAGAGAGATAGTAGGCACTTAGTAATGCCGGGCTATGTAAGCTATGTAAGGGTAAAAAGTTTACGTGATTTCTGCAATCCCTTTTACATTTTGTTTAACTAATTACGAAATTTGGTTTTACATCTGCCCTTCATAAATTCAATGTCATATCAACAATTGAAAGATTATTTCCCCAGACATCATTTTTTGATCGTGTCAACTTTCACTTTTCCAAAAGTTAAATATTGCCTAAGTGGTGGGTTCCAGAATATTCAGTATTCTTAGTGAGATCATTATCTCCAAAAAATTTTTATCTAGCCTATCCTAAAAATTCAAATACATTCCAAATTCGGCCGTCTAAGAATCCAAATATATAAAACCTGTACAATACTGCGTTCGTGGATCGTAGAAAGGTATAAAAAATGCAAAGATCTCCCCTAACCCGTACATGCAACAACAGATTATTAAGTTTTATATTAGTACTGTCATGGCAGGGAAAGCAGAAGAATATTTTGCATCCTGGAAATATAATATATATAGCATATAAGGTTAAACAAGTTTTTGAGACGAAATAATACGTGAATATGGGAATAGTTATTATGGGTGAAAGTAGTTTTTGTCTTATTATATTATTGACCAGTAAAAGAATGGATTCCCCGTATTCGACAGAGAAATTGTTTAATTAAAAGTATGACCGGAAAATTATTCGCTCGTACATTCGGATGTAGTTCGCCAAGAAAGTATTTCTAAGTATATTACACATATACACTAAGCATATTGTTTTATGCGGTGCTAGTTATACACTGTGCTGTCGAATCCAGAGTTAAACCTTTAGGTATTATATTTACAGTCTAATAGATGAGCTTCTGAACTCTTTAATTGTCGTATGGTCGAGTATTTTTTAGATTTTATAGGTGGGCTCCTGATAAAAGTTCGGCCTGATTAAAAGCATTAGTGAATACGCCACTGCGGTTAGGCCGGTGCCCATCCCTGTTAGGTCAGTCACGCTATACACACTACAACTTTGTCTATTCCTTTAATTGGAGTTAACTTCCATATTAATAGACTGGAGCCTACACAAGTCTCGACCTACTTGTATGTACTTAATTGCTTCAGTTACAAAGATGATTGACAAAGAAGACCGGAGTCTAGACAGTTTCACTCAGACGATCATAAAACCTTTTCTGGAGATGTGACAGAGACATCATAGATTTCAATTTGGGCGAGGAAGATACATATTTCATTTATCACTTATTATTGTCGTCTGCCCAGAAGGATCTGAGTTCGGGTAGTAGACTACCTTCTCATTGTTCAGCTCTAGACAATCGCTTTATGTGTCTCCCTTCATAGCTACATTGATAACACAAAAATGAGGTCTGGATGTTAAGATATTTATATATATCCAATACTAACTGTAGCTTGAAACAACACAGAAGTGAACAAAAATGAAAATATAAGGCAATCTTTCTTACTCCCCATATTAGGTGCGATTATGCCAATAAAATTCCGTATTTTTTGAATATTTTTTTCTTTTTAGAAATCTTTTTACGGTGCAAATATGGCCACTAGTACGATGGAAGAGTCTGCCAGTATCGATTTGGATATTGTGGAAGTCGATCTAGTATCAAGTTCCTCTGAGGTAAAGTTGTTGAATCTTAAGTAAATTTGTTGTAATGTATGTCCTTATTACATTGATTTTAAATAATTAAGCAAAATACGCGTCGCGATGAAGTTGAATAATGATTGTATATTTTACTTTAATCTGCAAGATGAGGGAGGAGCGGCTTTAAGTCAGTTTGAAATTGCTGCGTAACCTTTTCAGAGATTTATCTCGCGGCTGAGCGAGTTTAGATATCTATCGTTGGCTCAGCTGTGCGACATTATAAAGGTAAGTATAGTAAGAAATGCATAAGCTGTTTTTTTGGTTATTTATAATTTTCGTTTCGTTTATAAAGGTGGTTAATTGATTTCTGTTTAGATTATCGAGACCCACCGTTTATCGAGTGGACTTGGTCGAAATATAAAGTCATTAGACGGTTGTTGGGCTCAGTGCTGTGAGTCGGTTCGATTACCTGGATACCCCGGTCTTACTTTTATGGGCCATAGTATTTTTTTACTTATGTTTACCCCAATCTTTGCAGACCATTCGGTTTTGTGGCCAACCACACCATAATACTTATTGCGCTCAGTTTGTATATAAACCTTAAATACCCCTTTTTGTATGAATTGAAAAATTAATACTCCCATACCTGTCCGAATACCAATTATAACTCTTCCTTCGTTCATTCTAACTGTCAGTTGACTTATTCCATATCTTACCGCTAATTATTACAAGTTTTATTATTTACTACTATATTAGTTCTCCATAAAACCTATACGGCGATTACATAGAAGATGGTGACTTAGTATAAGTGATGGCGTAGTATTCTGGCAAGTACGTGTTAATCTGGAATGGGTCAATTAAATATTTGTCTGCGTTGAGTAGCGTTGAAGGGAATGGAGTCTCCATGTCTGTATGAAGAATAACATTTATGGTGTTGTGTCAGAGGAAAAAGCCGTTAGGGCGACAGACAGTAGATAGTCCGTTCTGCAATTCGTCTTCCTATAAAGGAGGCGATGATTTAATTGAGAGGTACGTTAGGAGAAATAATTGGATTGGTTAAATAGGGGAGGCGATTGTAAAAAGCACTGTATACCTTCACACTTCGGTGTGATTCCGTATTTCAGATTCTTGAATTGGTTTATGAGTGCAGAGATGACACGTAACAGTTTGTGCTCTAGTTGGCTGTTATAAGATCCTCTTGTTTGCAAATAAAGTTATGTAAGTGGATATTGATGAGCGAAATTTGGAAAATGTTCGATGTATTGCTGTTTTAGATCATTGCTATGGGTGGTGAAAGCAGTTGCATACGTCGTTATTTTAAATAGACTGCACGTCTTTAGACCTATTGAAAGAAAACGTTCAAATAGTATTCAAATAACTATTACGGAGTCTCTACAATTACAGTCATGATCTAAAGACAATGACAAAACAGTGCTCAGTCAGTGGAGAAGGCAAAAAGGTTTAATGCAAGTCATAATAACGGAGTGTTGATATCGTTGTGGAAAAACTGAAACCGTAAATCGAATTTGTCAGAATTTAAATTGAGGATCGATATGATAGACTTATATTGTCGTCTAGATCTAACTCAAGGGTAAATACAGTCTTTGTTCAACAACTTGGGCAAATCGAGCTATTTGTCATAATGGAAATAGAAATTATATATACATAATAAGAAGAGTGCAAAATAATGAATTATACAAGCTCACCTTTATGAATTAGCCTTATGAATTAGCGTTCCTTCATTTGATTCACATCTGATCATTACATCAAATAGGCCGCCAATAAGGTAATTTACTTCGTAAACAATTGGCCCCTGGTTGACATAATCATCGGTGTTGCGATTTTTCTATTTCAGGGTGCTCCCTCATTTTACATTTTTATCTTATACGTAAGTTCGGTAAGAAATTGTGTGAGTACTCTAATTATAAAGACACCTTAATCTCGGTTGATATTCTATGAAAAAGAAATTTTGCTTCAAGGCAAAACTCAAATAAAGTATTTACATTTACTGATCAATTATCTAAAGCTGTTCAGGTCCTGACGGCCTTAAGCAGGATTCAATGATTTGGTTCTTAGCTTGGTACACAATACGGAGTAAATCATGAAGTCATTATATAAGGAAGTTAAATCGGTCAGTCTGTCTGTCTGTATGCACTATAATTCATAAACAAAAAGGTATAAATGCGCTACTTCAAGAGAACGCTATTTTTTCCGATTCTGCCAGTCCCTCTCGTGTACATGATAATACAGTGTTTAGTTTATCTTTAATATTCGCTTCAGTAAACTAACCACTACACAACTAAGACTGTGAATATCGGACAAGATAAATGTGTTCTTTTCGTAGCACATACTATACAAACACAAATGTGGAATTACTGTCTGCCAAATAACTGGAAATGTATGAGCTACAACTGATTAACATTATAACAACGGATTAAATAACTAGAAACCTAACCATGTACTAATCTGCAACATACAAACAACTCAAGTTTTTGAAGGCATATTCTAAAATTTCCAGACTAGTAGTGAAATTGACCTATCTATCTAAAATTGATCAATTGATCTATCTAATAACTTTCATTCCAGAACTAATTAAAAGCCGGCAGTTACTGAACTGTAGAATGTTATGGGTCTCTATAGCCTAGTTGTATACCGTAACATAAAAAAGAGTACCCTAGATATAAATCATAATTCATGGATTGCCTCCGCTACTTGGCTGCAGCCGTTTTGCATGAGTGATATCATGAACTTCGAAGTAACAAACCAAAAGACCAGAACCTCAAGATCTTCCACAATGGACCCTATCCGGAGGCAGCTAAGGAATGAATAGGCTGACAGCCTAGTTGGGTCCGTCCCCAGTTCCCCAGCTAATAAGTACATACAAAACCGGTCAATAGACTTGAAGGACTTCAACTTAGACTTCAACTTTTCACAGTATTTATATTGCGTGAGTTCTTTTTCCAAGTAACTTGGGAGAAATACCATAATGAGCAGTCTATGTTGCCCCATGTTTTTCTTGTTGTGTGTGAAATTTATAATACAAATAAATGAGGGTTACCGCTAAAAACTTCATACAACGTCCGAATACTATGGAAGTAATTCAAAAAAAACGTCTCGTTCATTCAATCTTAGCCACTGACTTTTATCAAAATGTTAAGAATATGATAGGAAGTGTTAAGCCTAGGTTAAGAATATGTTAAAAATATGATAGATGTTAAGAATAGGTTAAGAATATGTTAAAAATAGAATATGTTAAATGTTAAGAATACGCTAAGAATATGTTACGAATATGTATATAACATTAATTAAAATCATAACATCAACAATAAGTAAGTATGATTCAATTAAATATGTCTGATAAGTAATTTAAATAATCCTCCCTAGATAATAACATCAACAATAAGTATGTATGATTCAACTAAATATGTCTGATAAGTAATTTCAATAGTTCTTCATATATAATAACATAAGTATGCATGGTTCAACTAAGTGTTTTTGAGAGGTAATAATCATTCTTATATAATAACATTAACAATAAACATGTATGGTTCAACGAAGTGTGTTTAAAAAAAATAACTTTAAAATTCATACTTAGATTATCAGAAATTTATGATTAGAAGTAAATAAAACAGATTATTAATATAAACTTCAATTTTCTTCATCCAAGGAGGGACGATAGGGACGAAGTCACATTTTAATTAAAATCCTCACAACCAGAATGATGGCTAGTCACACTCAGAAATACGGTATTACTGCGATTCATTAATAGAGAAAAGAACCTAGATTGAGAGTCTAGATTGAAACCAACTCGATTTTATATTGGATAGCATGTATTTCCCTGCAGTATTATATAAGGTCTAGCCTTAAAACATAATTTATAATGTAGTGTAGTAAATAAGGCCACACTCCAGACGTCTAGCCGACATGAAGAGACACGAAGAGAGTTGGATTCTTCGTTCTGTCTACAAGTGTCTGACTGTATAGTGCTCGACAAGTGTATCAGTGCAGCAAATACTCCGTCTGCGAAGTACTACTTGTTTTTATACATTTATCCAGTGAGACACGGAGTCTCGACACCGCCTCACACATACCTAGCCATTGATATAAAAAGACATGTAATACATGAGAGAAGGAGAGAATTACCTTGGAGCTAAAGCCTGTAACATCATTTAATTATAATAATACGTGACTTCGCAAATAATATTGCAACGGATGAATTTAGTCAGCTGAGTATTTCTTTAGAGGTTTTGATGGGTGAGAGGGAATGTGATTTAAGTTCAAAGGAAAAGCTCTGTGGCAGGCAAATGAGAATTTAATACCCTCTCCGTTTTCGATTTGATCTCTCATTAACAGTTTACATTGATTAAGTTTGCTTGGTCAAATATTCAGTGACCATGTGTAGCCGAGTAAAAGGCAAAATAAATGCTCCTAGTCGTCCTCTCAATCTGCCGCGCTCAGAGAGGCTCCAACTCATCAATGTACATATTTATTAAAGTTTCAAAAATAATTGCAACCCTTGTAACATGACATTGTCACACCATATTTTTTTAATGCAAAACTTTTATCAATAATAATTCGACCAGTTTTTTTATCCAATTAAAGACGTTGCGAATAGTTTGTAGTCGCAATGGAATGATTTGGTTTAAACAGTATTCCTGCCAAAGCACTTTTACCGATATCAATAGTTTAATAGACTTGGGAATTTAGATATAGTGTTATAATAATTATTTGTATCAACTTGGCCTATATCATATACAGTAATTGCATTGCATATAATATAAATTATAATTATAAGATTCCGTGCTAAAGTTCTTCGAAACGACTGTAAGGTGAATGTATAAGGTTTTGTATGTACCATGTGAGCTTTGTTTGCGCTGCAACCGGCGGCATTCCTTACGTTAATGTCTTCCCTACTCTTATATTGGACATTTGTTTACATATGTTAGGCTACTATCTGTATAGTACCTTTAAAGCTGAGATCTCAATGTAATTTTGGTTGTTAAATTCAATCGAAAGACTGCCTTGCCCTGTAACCATTCTCGAAAATAAACACAAACATACATACAAGTTAGCTTGATACCGCTTGATAACAAAAACTTTTGAACAGTGGGATACAGTGGGATGGGAGGATGGGACATACATGGATACAGTGGGATGGGACATACATGGATACAATGGGATGGGACATTACTTTAACTTTATATGTCCCATTGGGACTCCGCAGCTTACTACAATACAGTAGGCTACGTTAGAGTACAAAATGGCGTTTACGAGTACCCTAATATATACTAGGGTATTATTGGTAAAATAGGGTGGGTAGAAAGGTATGCCAAGGTACTCTTATTTCAAATGTAATTCAACAATTGATCCAATTGAGGCAAATCGTGCTAATTGGAAATGTGGAAATATATTTTGTATCTATTTTGTATTGTAATAATTATTTTACCTGCTAGATGCTCTTTGTATTTGTTTAATTAACCCAATAAAAGTACTTTTGTACTCTGTAAACTTTAAAATATTTTTTGTTTCTCATGTATTAATCAAAATACTAACAATCTGTTCAATCTTTTTAACACATACACCGTTTTAGCTCGCCCTAGGAGAGCTTATGGAATCACACATTCTGTCTGTACGTACGTCCGTCCGTCTGTTAGCACGATAACTCTCTAACGCATTGACGGAGATCGACCAAACTATGCATAAACAATGCATATGGGCCCGTGATGAACCCTATTCAAAATGGGCGCAATCGGTCCACTGGTTACCGAGATAATGCGCGCTCACTTTTTGTTCATTTTGATAGTCAATGTATAAAAAGATACATCAAAATATCTATTGTGCTTCTAATAATTGTTTTACAGGTAGTTTAAAAATATCGATAACGCTTTTAACATTGAATTTTATAGTGAAACAAATTGTTATGGAAATCTTGACGCTTCTGTGCATCTATAATTTCCTGCAGTATAAAAAGAAAAACAGTGCTTCTACCATTCAATTACTATGCATATTTCACTGCTTATATCAAATGTGAATTACGATATATAGTTTAAAATATTAGAAACTGATTCAATTAGATGAAGCTGGTTATTATTGAAATCTTGCCGCTCTTATGCATACTATTCGGACAACTTAAAACTTACATTGTTTCCATCAAATGTTAACTATTTTGGTAGCATAAAATGAATTATAGAAATCTTACCGCTTCTATGAATCTATAATTTCCTGTAGTACAAAAAGCAAAACACTGCTTGTACTATTATATTAGGACAACTTCAAATTTATATTGCTTCCATTAAACTTTTACTTTTACTGGCATAAAATATTAGAAACTGCTTCTACCAGAGTTTAAATAAGGGTGGTATAAAACATTGCTTAATGCTTTCATTAAATGCTAAATATTTTGGTACCAATACCACTATTTTGGCATATACTATAAAAAATACTGCACCGTTAAACTCTTCCGCGTTGATTTTCCGTAAAGCTGTGTACAGGGTAGCCCTATCTACTAGGTCGAGCTTTCTGTTACGGCTTGCCGTTAGTTTTTGGAACTTACCTATCCTATCCCTACTGATTAGGGATAATTAGGTGATTTTTCGGTTCAATGCAATTTCGCATCATTAATAAGTAGAGTAAATAGTTCCTGTCCATCACTGCTCCCATTTTACTATGCACTGCAAAAGGAAATCTAATGCAAATGTATAATGAAGAGAAACAAATATATTTGATGCTGTGGTCTTTCAAAGAAATTTTTCTTACATAGTTTATCATAACATTATGCTTGGAATCATAAATTGAGATTTGCATCCTGCCTATCGTTAATGGTAAAATCCCAAAATTGTCACATATTTTAGTTAAATAAATGATCCTATATATTCCTAAATATTAATCTTTACGTGATTTTGAATGTATTATAGTGTCTTGGTTGCGAAATAAATGGGTTACAGCATTTTATGTAGCTTTATTAATAGAGAAACAAGAAATGCGTATTTTTCAGCATTGTTTTAGAGAATTGTAGAATAAATAGATTCTTATTTATAGAGGGACATTAAAACTTTGTTTCCACGATTGTTTTCAGCTTAAACGGCAAATAGACGAAGATTCAAAACTCTGGAAGCGTCAGTGCACGAGACGAATGGGTTACTGTAATTGAACAAATGCCATGGTTAGCCTACTGTGTTTCCTTACAAGAGAATATTACTTTATGAAACAACTTTCTGCTTACCTGCTGGAAGGTACCAAAAAGACATTTCTAGTTGTTGAAGGTTGTTGACTGTTCTGGCAGATGATGTCACCTAAAGTTCTGCGTCTTAATTCACTTAGTTGTGCAGAAGTGAAACTTCCAGCCTGCCCTCCATGGGTAAAGAAAAACCTGTCTCCAAACTTGAGTCGGGCGAATTGGACACTCTGGATATTTGGTATAAAATGAATTGTTCAGATGAATTTTCAAACAAAAATTAGTTGAATAAAACAATAATGTTATCTCATCGTTTCGTCTAA
>JAAAYG020028965.1:0-14706 GCA_009936455.2 Tomocerus minor
CAGCCGAGTTAGCTAGTGCATTGCAATATGTAATTATTATTGTGCATGGAAACTTTTAGTCATATTATAGTCATCACACTACATACTCTCGTGTTTAAGCAGATCTGAAGACAGAAGAAGATTAAGACACACATAATCCGTTTACTACATTCGTTGGCTAACTTTTTGTTAGGAGCTGTGGCTTTGCTTTGGCCCTTAGCCCAAAGACTAAATATTTCCTACTTTACTACACGACGCAGTTCCACACATATCTTTGTCGTTATCTTTTCACTTGGCTCGAAATAATATTCAACACTCTGTTAGTCGCACAGCTCTCTATTTACCAATTGTCTTTCATGATCTTTTTAGAAAGCACAGGGCATTTCCATTCCAACAGTTTACACCGAGCGACTCCCGTTTCGGCATAGCTCTATTTCAATGCTCAGTCCATGCTCATTTATAATAATAATGTGATTTTCATTGTTGCGAATCTGATTTCAACTAATAAGTAGTTTATGATAGCAGCTAGTCTACAATGAATTAATGTTATTTGCACTTATTCCATTAGAAATTATGGAACTTTGTAATTTGAAGATACAAGAAGGACGGTAAATCGGGGTTGGAAGTTGGAATAGTTATTTTGGAATACATAATAACCCAAATAAAGCTTCCTTATTGACATAATGTAATCCTTGACATACATTTATCCTGACAATTAGCACAACACTGCTTCATTGCATCCAATATAATAGAGAGTTGCTCATAATTTCATTAGGTCTAGAATTAGATTGCCCTGTACATATTTACATGTAAGAAATTAAATGATGAAATTAAAATCAGCTTTTTGACTTCTGTACATGAATAAATTAGTAGGTACATTACTTTTCTTAGCGATAACAACACTTTAAAAAGCATTAAAAGTATGATGAATGAAATAACAAAGCAGACTCTAACTTGTTTTTAAATACTTTCATTTTCAGCACAAAATCTGTCATCGTGATCTCAAATTAGAAAATATTCTTTTGGATGAACAATCGAATGCTAAGGTATAGCAGTCCATCCTTGTGTTGAATTACGTTTTAAATGTTTTATTTTATTATCAAAGGAATAACGCTAACCACCATGGAATAAGGATAATAACTCGTTTGATATTTTACAGATAGCGGATTTTGGTTTAAGCAACGTATTTGATGATGTTCATTTGCTCAAAACATTTTGTGGAAGTCCATTGTACGCATCCCCAGGTAAAAAAAATTTAATATACAAAACGTATAGCACAGTATAGAAGTTTTCTATTGCACTGCCAACTACCAAGTAGTTTCTTTCTTTATGAATCTTATTAAATCTGCTCTGATTTAATATATATACTTAGATAGAAAATAAAAATATACAAAACACATAAATGTTAATCTTGATGCTAGTGTTAAATGAGAATTGTGTGATTGTTGTCATTGTTTGCAGAAATCGTGAAAGGAACGCCTTACTTTGGTCCGGAAGTAGACTGTTGGTAAGTTGAGCGTGAGAAAGTTGTTGAGGAATTAGGGAATGAGAAATGATTGTTACAGTGGAATTTGTTTTGGACAGGTCGTTAGGAGTGCTTTTGTATACGCTAGTTTACGGTGCGATGCCCTTTGACGGCTCAAATTTCAAGCGTCTAGTCAAACAGATCTCGAATGGTGACTACTACGAGCCAAAGAAGCCGGCTGAGGCATCACCTTTGATAAGAATAATGTTGACTGTAGATCCGTTAACAAGAGCAACAATAAAAGATGTCTGCTCACATGCATGGATCAATCAAAGTTTTGACAAGCCGTGTCTAGGAATTGCAGAAGACTTGGCGAATCAGACTCCGGTTCGTTTGGACTTGCTACTTTCCCTGGCTCCTTCTTACAACATTAATCATTCACAAGTTGTGATCGAATCTCCGAGTGGGGAAGCACCGGCTGGTGAAACTGCAGCGGCCGCCGCCGCCTCACCAGCCCCAACTACTTCTAATGCAGTTGCCAACCATGAAAAACATTCAAAGAAAGCGGAATCAAAGGAGAAAACTGGAGAAGTTCCTGCGAAACCCAAGAGAAAAACGCAACAGGTGAAAACGAAGTCGAAAAGCTCGCCGCTCCTCGAATTGATTATGGACGAGGAAGATGAAGCTGAGGGAGATAATGATGATGAAGGTGATACTTTAAGTGAAATAAGTGAGATACAGACTATTGCTGAAGATTTGAATGAGGGAAAAGGAAAAGGGAAGCTGAAAGAAACAAAGGAGAAACTACAAAAGCCGAAAATATCAACAGTTGCCAAACCGGAGAAAGCGGCAGAAAATGCGAGCACGAGCACAACTAAACCGAAAATTGTTGAAACTGAAAAGAAAACGGAAGGTGCGACTAAACCTTCGGCACCTGAAATCAAACCCAATGAAAAATTCACTGTTAAGAAAGTGATTGAAAAGAAAGAAGAGGCCGCTCCTGGGGAAAAGAAAGTAGAGGAGAAAACAATTGCCGAGACTCCGAAAACTCCAGTTGTGAAAAAGAAAGTTGTAAAACCGAAACCGATTGAAATTACTCCCCCACCACCAACTGCTCCGGTACCACCGAGTCCGATTTCTATTTCTGCACCTCCTGCGCCTCCGAAAGAGGAGAAGGTTGTTAAGAAAGAAGAGGAGGTTGCTAAAATCGAAGAAGTTCCTAAGAAGGAAGAAGTAGCTAAGAAGGAAGAAGTGAAAGAAGTTCCTAAGAAAGAAGAAAAGGCGAAGAAAGAAGACGAGACTCCTAAAAAAGAGGAGAAAGTAGCAACAAAGAAGGAAACAACTCCAGCTCCAGAATCTTCCGCTGCAAAAGAAGAAAGATCTTCCGAGAGTGAAAAGGAAGGAACTCCTAGCAAACCGAAATTAATTAAACAACGCTCTGACTCCTCGTCTGAAGTTTCCCCGACGAGAATCGAAAGGAGGAATTCTAAAGTCATATCTGCGAAAACGGCAGAGCTCATTCAAAATCTCAACACGAAAACTTCAACGAATTCCACATCGGAGCCAGCGCCGAAACCAACGAAGAAACTAGTGATTCCATCTTTCAAGGTTTCCGATGCAAAGAGTAGATTTGAGACTAAACCACCTCGTCCAGTTAATATTGCCTCTACCCTTTCGAAATCAAAGGCAGCAATCGAAGCGAAACTTGCACAACAACAATCTGTGGACAAAGAGGATGTAAAGAAACTTTCAAAACCTGCAGAAAAGGAAGAAAAAGATAAAATTCCAGAGCCAAAGGCTGAAGAAGGGACTAAAAAACGCAAATCGAAATCCCCGAGTCCCAGAAAAGAACCTGAATCCACAGAGGCTGATACTGGAAACAAAGAGGTTCCTAAAACAACTCCTCCTGCTACTTCTTTAGAAGTGAATTCCGGAGAAAATGCCACAGCAAAGAGTCCAGCATCCTCTCCGAAGCAGAAACCTAAATTAGCAAAGAAACCAGCTGTGGAAAAAGAAGAGCCCAAAAGAGAATTGCTTCAATCGCCGGAGCCATCCACATTGAGCGAAGACGTTTCTGCAAAGACAACCTCCGAAGATGTATCTGCCTCGACAATTTCACAAACAACTGGAACTCCCACAATTACAGACGTGTCTATCAAGTCAACTAAAGTTGTTGCTCCAAAATTGGCAAAGATAATGCCTGTTGCAGAACAACAGATGAAACCAGTTGTTTTGGACACGGGTAGTGGTGGTCCGAAAACAGCAATGATGCTTGTCAAAGGAAAAACTACACCACCATTCCAGAAAAGCCCACCGGAAACTGCTTCGCCAACACCAACAGATCCTCTTGCATCTTTGGTGGATTCAGCGGCGGATAAACAGAAGCCAAAGCTACTGACAAAACTCCCACCTCAAAATAAAGAGCAAGCAGCAAAGAAAATCTCTTCAGTGATCACGAAAATTGTGACCTCTGGCTCAGCAGAAAAAGGACTGAACGAAGACAAGAAGTTTTCAACTTTGCCGCGCAATGCAAAACTTGGAAAACCAGAAGTAGCAAGCACTGGGCAGATAAAATCTGAAATTACCGCGTCCATAGGGGACGGTGGAAAACCAAAGACGCAGAAAGCGGAAGTGTCTTTCCCTGTTGCTGCTGCAGCTTCTCAGGAACGAATTATCCCTATAAAATTGACAGATGAACCTTCAGGGGGTGCGGTTAGTGGAAGCAGTTCTAGAAATACTTCGACAACGCAAATCCCGCGTTTGCCGCCGCGTTTGGATTCATTTAAAAGAATGGACTCTGGAAATTCGACATTTTCAAGGCAGAATTCATCGGATACTGAAAGTAGCATGGCAATGCCAGCACCGAAACCGGAGACAATCAAAAAGTCTCCGCGGGAATTTTTGATTCCTATAAAATTGGAAGCAAGTGGGCAAACTGTGACACCCAAGGAAGATATAGCGGCTGAAGCATCGACGGCGGGAAGCGCATCATCATTGGCAGAAGATGATTTCCGAATGGACAGCAGACTGCGCTCTGGTCGTTTCGGAAGACAGAAGCGCTACAGTAGCCTTTTGAGTGATTCTAGTTTGGATGATGAGCCTTCGGTGTCTGCATCGACAAGTAGGCGGAGCTCCGCTGTTGGTGGAGCTGCGCTTCCACCGTCGCACGCTAGAAGTCGCAGTCAAGGGGATGAGCCGGATACAAGTTCTGCTGCAGGAACGTTCAAACGCTACAGGTAAGTCGGACGTGTGTAGCTTTAGTGTAGTGGCTGTAAACTAACAAAGCCGGCTTATTATGGGTCTTGGGAATGATGCTTTTAAGATTTTGACGCGTTGAACGATGAATAATTGGTGAGTCTTGCTGTACTGTGTCCATTCACCCAGGATGAGACGGAGTGACATGCCGCTGGATCGAAGTGACTCGTTTTCATCGGCTGAAGAGGATGAAGAAGACGCGTTTGAAGTTTTGACTGCCGAGTCCCTATTTTCTAATCTCCTTGATAGAGTTCGTAACCTTACCAGAAGACTCAACAGAGAAGATAGTGTTGGACCCAGTTGGGCCTCTAGTGGGAGTGACCCTCCAGGATTTGCACTTTGGGGTAACACACCCTTGCGGGAATTCATGGGAAGGTTAGTTCATATTTGCCCTACTTCTTCAACAATTTAATTTTCCATGATTTTCATCGAATTCTTTTTTACACTATAAAATTGTAGAGCTCCTTCAGAATCAAGGTCTTACACAAGTACAACTCCTGGAACATTCTCGATCGGTCACCACCGAGCCTTTTCCCGAGAGCCTTCAGTATCCGTAACAATCAACCCAGGTCCAGGGGCCTGGAGAAGGAGTTTGAGCCGGGAGTTGTCTGGCGATAGTGATTCAGCCTCTGCCACTTCTCATAATGTCCATTCGCGAAGTGAGTTCAAGAAAAATACTACTAATGCTAATGATGATAATAATAATAATAGTTCTGATGAGAATCATGTCAATAATCGCAAGAACTCTGCCTGTTCCTCTTCCTCTTCTAATAATAATAACAATGATTGTAATGATAATGAAAATGACGGTGACGACGAGAATGAGATTGAAAATGAGAGCGGTGATGACGATGATAATAACAATCATTGTAATAATAATAATTGTGGTCCTGGAAATGAGTTTGTCATTGCGATTGAGGTTGAAAAGGATGATGATAATGATGGTGTTGAAAACTAGGATCGTTTACTCTCAGTCCATCCATACTCATCAGACTCACGTTCCAAATCCAAGTGACGACAAAGGGAACCGTGACTTGTCTTGAAAATCTGTTTTTTTGATTTGATTTTACTATTGTGCAAATTCCTTTCATGTTCATGTTCTTAATTCATATATTATGTTATGTTATGTTAGTATTTATGTTATGTTATGTTCTCTCTCTTACTCCGTTGAAACATCTTATTGCCCTCTCCCACACTCTCCTCAAATGTTTCTTTACTGTTTCTCCTGCATCATCTATTTATAGCTCTTGATACAATCACAATTCTCCTATTCTGACCTGACATGACAGTATCGTGCATATAACTACTATAGCTCTGATTCATGTAGCTTGGAAATCTTATCTTGGAAAATTGGATTGAATTTTTCCTGTTTCTGTTCTGAATTCTGAAATAAACTACTATTGCAAATCCAACAAAACAGTGCAACACATTTTACATGTCCAGTATGGTTTAAATCTTACTTTTCTCTCCACCACCCTATAGTGTCCCTGTATATGTTTTTTGCTTTTTGTTTCCTATTTCGTTCAAATCCTCCGAGTTTTTTTTTTAGTATTTTGAATTTTCTAAGGAGCTAAGAAACGTTTTGCATGATTTTATTCAATTTTTTCTCTCTCAAGTACTTTCCATTTAGAATAATACATCCATTTGTACATATATACATCATTGTAATATTTTAGAGTTTAAGTCGTATCATTTTCTTAAGATTGTATGATGATTGTTGTTGATCTTTCTCTATTACTATTTCCAATTCTTTGCTGCATATTTATCTAGGCCAAGAAGCTCAAGTGTCCAACTTCAAAAAGTATGAAAGTCTTGGCATGAATTTGTGTTTTTTAATTTGGCTGTTTTTGATTACTTTTACGTTATACTTACTGTTTATGTTGACTTTTCTTATATTCTTGTTTCGTATCGTCTGTTCTTCGTAGAACTATTTATCATACTTTACTATTCTTGTAGAAAATTTGAGTATCATTTTTCGTTATGCACTTATTATGATTTGATAAGAGTTAACTTTTTTACTCACTGTTATTTGTATTGAATGATTGATTGACTGGTGCAGAGCTTTGGGCTGGGCTGTAGATTCAGATTCCATCAAGACTAGATTCCGATTCTAAACGTGATTATAGCACAACCATTCTCCAACATTTACATGTACATTTCTTCTTGCATTTCTTCAAGTATTTCCCCTTCGAACATGATTTGACTACTTCTACTTGTTCTGTTGGTTCACTGTTGATTGTCTGCCGCCGTAACTCTTTCTGTAGTAAGACAAAGACACACAAAAACTCTTCTTTTCCAAAAATTGTCTAAAGGGGTGGCTTGGGACTTGGGCTGGCCCAGTATTTTTTGACTATGACTTGTAATTTCATTTTCCTATCTTTTCTAGTTGAATATGTATCTTGTAGATATCTTTTGTAATGTTGATTCCTAGTAGTATCTATCCATGATCCTGTAAACGAAACCTAATACACAATATTGTCACTGATTATAATTATAATGAAGACCGTCTTAAATCAAAAACAAACACAGGAAAAGGATTGAAGACAAAGGAAACTTTGAATTTTCCCTGTATGTTGGTTGATTGGGGCTTTTCTTGGGACCAAACGCTCGGTTTTCCTTTTATTTGCTTTTTTTTCATCTTCTGGCAATTTTTGTGATGTCCCAAGGCACCCCTTAGCCCACCAGTACCCTTTTTGTTATCTTTTCACTGTACCTATGTATTTTAGATTAGCGTAGTTGTAATTAATTTTACTAGGAAGGAACCTTGCAGTGTTAAATGGCTAAGGCAAAAAAAAATGTTATGAGTTGTACAACCTGTGTACTTTACTGTGCTGGTTTCAATTGTCTCAAGTCACCCTTTTGTGCCCCTTAGAATCAGCTTTGAAAATGAGTTTCCTTTGAATTTTTACAGATGTAGGGGGGCTAGGAGGAAGAGGAGATACAACAAATTCGGTACGTTCACTGCCATTGAGCTTGAGTCATGGACGGAGGTCCTCACCATCTTTCTACTCTCAACGATCAGAAAGTGGAGATTCTTCGATTTCATCGTCGGCAACTGGAGGTTATCATCCACCCATAGGTCGTACGTATACAAGGACAATGAGCAATACGGATTATTCATCTCCCGTCTCTACACACACTCTTCCCTTCCACAGAAGATCTCTTAAAAGCTACGACAGGACTTACACTGACAGAGATTATTCAAATGGTTCTACAGCAATGTCACCTCAAGTGGATGCGATGGTCGGAGCTGTGAGAGGAATTGCTTCGCGCTTAGTTGAACCGAATTCCTACACTCCGAATGGAACTTCGTATCTGAATCGGATGAGGTCGATAAGTCGTGAAACTCCTGACAGGGAAAGGTCCATAGGGCCATTGTACAGCCATAGCAGCTCAAAAAATGAAATGGGACCCGGAATTAGTTCGGGGGAATGTAATGGGTGGGTCGGCGGGTCAAATTCCTCCTTAGCTACATCTAATAGTAATGGTAGTGCTAACAAACTTAGCGTCCAAGAAAAAATGAATAATTACCAACAGTTTTATCACAGTTTGAGTAATAATATTAATCCTGAAATGAGAAGATTCCAATTGCTCAATCCCAGTCAGCAAGTTCATCAGAATAATTCACCACCCATAAGACCAAACACAATGTACGAAACAAGTTTTATCAACAGCGAACCAATTGCTAATGAAGAGCCAATAGAGAAGTCTGTGGAATCTCCGAAAATTATTTCCCCACTTGTTTCTCCTCCAGCAACTAGTCCTAATGAGAATTCTTCTGTCATTTCTGCATCGCGACCTCCGGCTCCTCAAAAACCTCTCGCTCCTGAAATTGCCACTCAAAAGGAAGAGTCCGTTGTTGTATCTCCCAATTCTACTTCTCCTACAAATATACCACCATCGTCGATTCCCAAGTGGCCCAATGTCTCCATTAAACAACATCGTCCTTTGAGTATTTCTAGCTTCCCAAGTAGCAATGAAAAAACTAAGGCTACTCCACGTGTGACGTCACCCCCACCTGAGTCAGCAGTCACACACACTGCCACTGAAAAACCTACAGTAACTCAAAATACATGCCCAACCACTCCAAAACTGAAACGGGAAGTTAGAGCAACAAGTGTTGACCGCATCACGAGATTCTTAGAGAGAAAATCAGCACCAAGAGAAATTCCTCCACCAACTGAATCAAAGAATGTTAGCAAAGACACTGAAAGTGAGCAAACTGGAGCGGATTCTATTGCGTCACCAGAAAAATGCAAGTCTTCTTCAAAAATATCATCAAAACCAAAGTTCTTGCAAAGCTTAGAGAAAAAATGGGAGAAACTCACCACAGGAAACAACAAAGATAAAGGTGAGTCATCAAGTGCAGTAAACGGAGTGGATAATTCTTCTCCTGCAGAATCACCAATTCCTCAGCGCGATACTCCCGAGCCTCCTGGAAGCGAAGATAGTCTCACCGAAGAAAACAACGTGAAGCAAGTCAGTGAAAGTGTCTTACTACAAAGAGCAGTGTCACCTGAAAAGAAACCCAAATCAAAATTTGGCGCCAGCACTGTTAACTTCATGCTTGGAAAATTTAGAAAATTTGAAGAAAACACGTCATCACTAAATGCTCCCAATAACTCTTTCTCTCGAATCCCTAGTGGAAAACCACCTCCTGGAAATTCATCATCAAGAATAGGAAGGAGAGTTCAGTCAGTGTATGCTGGTGCAATAAGTGACAGTGTCCTGACCTTGCCAAGAGAAAATCCGCCTCCTCCTCCACCTGTGGCACCTAAAACGGAAAATAATATCGTGCCTGAAGCTAAAGCAAGCAGTGAAAATTGCAATGGACATTCAGAACACGAAAATGTCTCGAATATCAATAGAATCAAAGAAGATGCTGCGGAATTGATCAAATCTGCGGAAGCAGCTCAATCAAAACGGAGAAGTTTCATGACACAATCGTCACCTTCTTCAGGAACTGTGAACAAATTGAATGGTGCTCCAGGGCAGAATGAATTGTCAAATAATGATTCAACATTGGCTCCTGTTGAAAATAAACCACGGAGACCGCATTCTCTTGGAATTTTCTCTAGTAATGAAGGAACAAAGAATTCTACATCCTTTATTCCTCGATTTCAAAGGCAAAGTGCTAATGCAGTTTCCAATGGAGAGTCTGCTGTATCCCCAGTAGAGAAACTAAGTCCGAAACAGCCAGGGCTAAATCTTCCTGAGATCAACATACAAGAATCCGTTTCTAGCAGGAATTCAGTGGAAAATGGAGATGAGCCTTTGAGTCCTTTGACACCTACATCAGTATCAGATAGTTATGATTCTTCGTCGGTATGTTCAGAACGTACGGAACAATCAATGATTCGTTCCATGTCAGTTTTGGATGAGGAAGAAAGCGTGAGCGACCGGATTTTCAGAAAAAGTTTCTACAATCGTTTCAACTCTCTGGACAGAAAACGCTCAGCGTCGACATCATCTGCCGGTCACAAACTAACATCTCCTTCCCCATCAAGGCAATCTTCGATTAATGGAAATCACAAGAGCAACAGCAGCAAGGTAAATTCCTCATCTGCAACTTCTGGAATCGCTTCCTCAGGAACAAATACATCGGGGGGAGTATCTTCAGCTTCTGGTGGCAGTGGACAACGATCACCCTCTCCAAATCTCCTTCTAAGTAAATATAACCCTAATCCCCTTTTCAAGGAACTTATTACGGATGAGTATAAATCAAATGTCGGGAGAAAAGCAGAGTACTCACGGCGAGTCACTTCTAAATTGAGTAAACTCCTCAGGGAAATCGATTCAGATATCAAAAGTTGCAATTTGAAGGACTCGCCCGTTCTAAACAATTCTATGAATGGATTCGGTCATGATAATTTGGTAAATCATCACAAAGCAGTACATAATACTGAAAATGGCTACATGGATACTCACATCCGCTCGGACAACGGAAATGATGAGGATTTGGTGAGCGAAAAATAAAAGTATGACATATATATACCTGCCTGTCCTTAAATTCTCGTTTTCATACTTGTTCAATATTCAGTGTTCTTTTGTGCAGGTTAGTTTTTAATTGAATACTTTAGATAAACATTAGAAGATTTCTTTGTTTTCATCGCATGCGAAAATGTTTACTCTCCAAAGGAGAAGCAAGGACGACTTTGTTGACTATTCTTATGTACAATAATGTGCATATATTATCAATGAATTGTATAACTATATAGTGTAAAATTGTTGTTACCTATATTTAAATAGTATCTATGATCCAAGTATTTTCTCTATGTATGTTGTCCTATGATGCAAAGAATAAAAGTTTTGTCGATAAACTTTCATCGAACTGCTCCAGTTTCAAAAGTCACACCTACACGATTATCTCTATTGTAATGCGTTGTAGTTTTGTCAATGAATCATGTCTTAGTGCAGAGAAAACCAAGGAAATATCCCGTGTGTGAGCATATCATCGCCTTTAATCATCAAATGTCGATAAATCAATCATCCCTTGTTATTTCTTATTGTTAGTCCTTTCTACTTTATGTTACTTATACTTTTGTGTCTTGTCTAGATGATTTTAACTGTAGGAAATAGTATAAAATAGGTAGAATTCTAAGAAATGTGTACATTAGTAAACAAAGTCCTACTTACCTTCGTAGAATCATAGTTTTCTCATTCAGTTACTTGACTTTTTCGACAGTGTACATGATGTGGTGAATTTTTCGTGTCACTAAACAAGAAATTGTGCTTTAACTATTGACTATATTCATCTCAGATGTGATAAGAATCCAAAATGTGCTGTTTATTAAATGTGCCCAGGTACACTAATTACCTAATTGATTGAATGTGTTGTCGTGTCTTATTATTATAGTACTAATTAGTACTTACTTATACACTATATTGAAGATTAATAGGTTATAAATCCATAATTATTGTCTATCCAGCACGTTTATGTTAACCAACTAAGAATCTTTGTATTGTTGAGTATTATTAAAGTATAGTGCGGTGAACCTCTTTTGGAAAATTTCAAAGAAATTCACACTGTGAATTCATTATCTGTGAAAACTGTCTTGTACTCTTATGATTAATTGAATCTCTCTATTTACTAAATAATTAAGCTACTAATTAAGTGCAACTTATACCTTAACGCAACTTATACTACATCATTAGACATATGAAACTGACACTTTCTGTATGTATTACAATTATACTACTACTGTACTATCTACTGGAAAACATCGTCACTTGAATCAATCTACGACGCTATTTTAAGGATTCTAATGATATTCGTCTAAAAAATTTGAAGTGAACTGAAAATCTTGTTGATAATAAAATTACTCATTGTTAAAGAAAAATATTTTCGTGATGTGTGATGTGCATTTGCATGAAAAACTCTTCTCCTCCACTGCAAATTTTGCAAAAAGAGTCATAAAAATACCATAAAAACTTTGTCTAGCACGATATGGGAAACTGTGTGGGTAACGAGACAATAGATCCTGGATCCGTTCTTGATCGTGTCATATCACAGGTTGGTTATTCATTAGTTTTCTGTAGAAAATTCGGGGAAATAAGGGGGAATATTTATAAATGGAATGATATTGACTTTAGGCCTCGAATGACGATGAATGTCTGCTGTACAAATTGGCAAATTACAAAAAAGGCGGCGAATTAATTGATGCATATAACATCGGCGGGGCTTTGGAAGTTGAGAAGCTCATTAGGGAGCAATTTGGGATTCTTATGTACAAAGATGGCAAAGGGCAAATCATCAGCAGAACGGAATATCTAAGATGGAAATTCAGAAACACTAAACATGTAACCTAATTTTAAATCTAAGAATATTTCCTTTTCATGTGGATTTAGTAAATAAATGCTTTCCATTGGGCTCCTTCCATTGTATTTTCAGTTTTTTTTCTACCATTTTTTTTTTATTTACTCTTTTCTGTTTTCATTAAGACACAACTAGAGTAGGTACTAGTATAACATAGGACGTTATTATTATCGTTACTTTAGGTAGTTATTCCAGTAGAAGCGAGCAGCCGAACAGATCCTTTGGGCAGATGGGAAGATCATGAAGCTTGCTGGCAAATGCAGTACCGTGGCTCTTTGGGAGAGACTCTTCTCCATGTGCTCATCATCTGTGACACTCGAATCCACACGAGACTCGCTCGTATTCTTCTCAAGTGTTATCCTAAGCTTGCTGTCGATGTCGTCGAAGGAGAAGAATATCTTGGTGTGTATCCAAATTCGCAAAAAACTTTATTACATTCATGTTCAGACGAGTTCCGAGTTCCTTCCCTTTTTACTGTAGGAACGAACCTACTTTTCTTCCACACATGTTACTCTCATAATATATACTGCTCTTTTTACTATTATTATTGGAGCATTCAAATGATATGACGTGATGCTTATTTAAATACTAGGCCTGTTCATTTCTATACTGTGTTTGCTACTTTCGTTTTATGCCAGTAGTTCAGCTCTGCTTCATGCAATTTCAGTATCCATTTCGTATTCATTAATGGCAAGATTTAAATTTAGACGGAACATGAACACTTTGCTTTTTATTCTTTGCAACTGCACATACTTTGTAGAATACAATACGTTCATGCATATTTTTTATTGTCCCAATGAGTCTTCCATAAAACTGAGCATCTGCTTTTGAATGTGCTCAAACATCAATGAAAATCATAACTTGATCTTAGGGAACATACAAGAAAAACAGATCATAATTATTAACTTGATGTGCATTTGCAGGAGCGTCAGCCCTCCATTTGGCAATTGCGTATGCTAATAATGACCTGGTGCATATTTTGGTCGAGGGTGGATGTCCAATCGAACAGCGGGCAACAGGTTACTAATTGTATACATATTTATTAGTTTCAGTAGCTTCATCTTTTATTAGAATATTCTCCATTGAGTTATTTAATTTTTATTAGTGAGAATCCCAAGGAAATATTCCTTTAAAACTAAACTGCTACTTTTTTGAGCTATTTAGGCAGTTTTTTTCTTCCAAGAGACCAGCAGAAAGTTCGACCATCAAAAACAACTGACTACGAAGGATTGGCCTACTTAGGAGAGTACCCTTTGGCATGGGCTGCCTGTGTCAACAATGAAAGCGTCTATAATCTTCTATTGGATGTTGGAGCTGATCCAGATAAACAAGATTCATTTGGAAACATGATCCTGCACATGGTTGTCATCACTGACCAATTGGTTTGACCCTTACATAAATTCTATAGACTGTACACATAAAGATTTCCATTTTCTCACTGAATTTAAGATTTGAATCACCAATCACCGCTATGGCCTTTGAACGTTATGAATAGGCAATGTTTTCTCATTTTGTTGTGATAGGGTATGTACGGCTATGCCTTGAGACATCCTAAAACAGTAGCCAGCAATGACATCATTAACAATCAAGGACTGACTCCATTAACACTTGCCTGCCGTTTGGGTCGTGCTAGTGTTTTCAGAGAGATGTTGGAATTGAGTGCAAGAGAATTCTGGCGCTACAGTAACATTACATGCTCTGCATATCCATTAAATGCCCTCGATACAATTCTTCCCGACGGAAGAACAAGTATTTTCCTTCATTTAATTTCTTCCAAATTATAACAACATGAATTTGAATTACATTTCTTGTGATTCACTGTGATTTATTTGGTAGAGATATTGTATTACAATGGGAAAGATTAAATCCTTTTTATGATTTCAGATTGGAATTCTGCATTATTTATGATTCTTGCTGGAAGCAAAGAAGAGCATTTAAACATGTTGGATGGTGGAATCATACAGCGCTTGTTGGAAGAAAAATGGAAAACCTTTGCCCAGATGCAGTTTCTTAAAAGAATTTCAATTGCTTTTATTCATTTACTTGCTATGAGTATCGCTGTATACTTGAGACCAAAGGACCGAAATCAACCTTTGCATCAATATGAGGAAGTTCAAGATATTATAAGACTCGGATTTGAGTTGGGAACTGTTGCAGGCTGTATTTCCTTTGTCGTTTTTCAACAAGGTGG
>JAAAYG020028976.1:0-15980 GCA_009936455.2 Tomocerus minor
TCCTATATATTCACCTTTGTCACGTTTGCATTTTTAGGTTTCCCGATGATTTCTCTGCATTAACAGCTATGCACAAGTTGAATAATAAGATGATTCCAAACTCGCAACCACCTACTAAGTTTCGTCTTAACCATACTTCACTTGGTGGAAAACAAGCAATGGACAAAGATTTTTCTCTTTGGATTGGGGATTTAAGTCCTGATGTGGATGATTATACACTATACAAAGGTTTTGCGTCACGTTATCCATCAGTGCGACTTGCGAAAGGTTTTAACATTTTATTGCCATAAGACGTTTTTGCGTAAAAAATTAATCTCACATGTAAATAATATTTACTGGGCCAATTCAACTCTATCTTGACTATGTCTCTAGTTATTTTGGATCAAAATGGCTTCAGCAAAGGCTATGGATTTGTACGTTTTGCCGATGAAGAAGAACAAAAGGATGCTCTCATTCAGATGAATGGTTTCAAGGTTAACTAGCTTGTCATTTTGTGGTCATATTTTAGTAGCAATATCAACTCTTGTTACTGAATCTTAATGTAAAAAACTGATATAATATTGTGTTTCATTTGCAGGGAATCGGAAGTAAAGCCTTAAGAGTGAGTATAGCTATCAATCGTGCAGGTGGACAGAAAGCTAACAATCCTCTGCAGGGTCAAGCAATGGCTGCCGTGCAGGCAATGTGGTAAGTGCTGAAACGACAAACATAAATATGAATTCAGTGCAAAAGCAGCAGAGATTATTTTGCAGTTTAATTTTGTTGATATCAAAAAAGCATTTGTTTTTTCTTTATGAAGGAGTGGACAGACTGGACAGCAGCCCCCTCAACAAGGTCAAGAATATTCTCAGTACTATGAACAGTACTGGCAAAACTATGCTGCGTGGCAAAATTATGGAAACTATTATGACCCAAGCTACACGTACCAACAACAGCCGCCACCCCCACAGCCCCCATTGGGAGTTAATATGGGTCAAGGTGGTCATTATGCTGGTGGTGCTCCTATGAGCATGCAGATACCACATTCTCATCCACATGGACATGCTCATGCTCATGGACAACAGCAAGATGATGAATACGAGCTTGTAGGTATGTCAAAAACAGTTTTATTACTCTCTTAATATTTTCTTAGGGGTTTCATAAGCTTATCAAGGGTTAAAATTGACCAGCCTTTGAATTGAATGTAAAATCACTGGGGGAGGGGGGGATTTTCTCTCGAAATCTCAGACACAATGCATAGCTAATTATTTCTTCTCTATATTTTTATTTTCAAGCAAACCTATTGACTGGTTTACGTAAGATCGTCATTTGAACAGTTTCTTGAATCAATTGAGAATTGAATTGGCTCGAATCCAATTAAGCAGAAAAGAAGGGGATGTATTCTAATAATTTTTGTTGACTAAATCACTTTAGAATAATTTGATTTTTATAATACTAAAATACATCATACCCGATACCCGTACCAACTGATATATTTAACTGAACACATTACTAGCTGTAGACATGTTGACCGGATATCGGATTAAGATTAGGTATTTGTACCATTAACTACTTAGATTGTTATCGATTTAGAATCATACGTACACTCGCAGCGCGCTTTGAAGTTATATTATTATCATAGTCAAACTACTGTACTTTGTACTGTACTTGTAAATTTATTATTATTATTAGTTCTAAGAATTTCGTTTTAACATTTCATTTACTATAATACCTAAAATTATGCGTATTATAAGATATTAGTCATTTTTTGATTATTTATATTTACCTACAAATAATAATTACTTTTCAACTAGATGTACAATTGTCAATACGGACAAAAATTGTTTATGATTACAAATATAAATCGGTTAATATGTTTAAGATGCCATAATCATGTTAGTACTATTGAGTAGTGACATTTACACTTTTAATTAAGTCGATATGTCGCTTTGTTTTAATTCAGTATGTATACAGCTTTTAATGGATGGGTGAAAACTTGTCAGTTTTGCTTGATACGTATTAATTATCAGTTTAGGTATACCTCTAATGATTTGTTTGCTTATTCATTTTTCAACATTCAAGTTTAAATAACGATTTTCGGTGTCAGGTTGCTTGATTTTCATTTTTACCGATTCTTACCTCAATTGACGTACACTTTTATTTCAACAACTGTGCTGACCAGAATGGCATTCGTTTGTAATTTGATAGAAATGCAAATATTCACAATCTATAATATCTGCACTAATTGTCCCACATTATATTATATAAATCTATACATTAGTGCAAATGCGATGCATGAATTTGCTTCTGCTGTGATACTTCTAGAACTTTAATTGTATATGCGTTAAATTGTTTATAATATTTAGAAGATTTACTGATCACATCAGTGATCCGGCAATATACATTTCGCTTTAAATCGTTAGTCATTTTAGCAAATATTCCCAATTTCTTTCAATCAGTTCTCGACTCTCTTAGAAATGCTGACAATCATTGGTTGATTTTAGAGTTTTATGCTGTCGTATTTAGTGTAGTCTTTAATAACCATTGCCTTTTCTGGTTATTAAAGAATGATAAATGCATGTAATGTTTAAAAATTATTATGGCATAATAATGTCATGATAATATCAGAGATGAAATAATAAGTAGTTCACTTCATGCTATGATTGTTTGTGAGTATTTGAGAGATGATTAGCTGTACTAAATCTATAACTTGTAATGTATTTCTCTTTATATATCTGGAATGAATACTGTCATGCAGATTTTCAAATTCTAGTAGTCATCGTTTTTCTTTGTGAACGTTTTTTATTTCTTGTTGTGGCTGTTTCCTGTCTGTTTTTGTTGTTAAGATGATGACAGTTTTTTCTCTTGTTTTCTTGATTTCTGAACTTGCTAAGGATTTTGAACATACACAATACTTTGAATGACTGACTGACAGAACATAGCTTGCCGATTGATGTGGAACGTCTCAACGCGGAGTTACTCAAGCGTTCCAATGACCTGCTCGACGCCATGGATGACTCAAGATGGTTGCCTAAAGGGACTCTGGAGATTCCTATCACCTACTAATTAGATTTTACGGAAAGATTTAATACCAAGTTTACTCCTTCTGGCTGAATGTTGGTGCATGAAACTGAAAAACCTACCTAGTACAGGTGAATGAATTCTCTTCATATTTCAATCACATCTCTACTCAACTCATCTCTCCCATTTTCAGGCGTCACCATTTAACTATTTTGATTTATCCATTTTATTAACAAGTACTTTAAATATTCACTCTCTCAACCATTGCTAATTATATTATACCACAGCCGACATCGGCATCAATTATTATACACATTTTTCAGTTGTCAGTTAGTTTATTCAGCTATTAAACTATTAAAGTATGTAATTATTATAAAGGGGAAAGTAGAATGTATTGTATTCTACTACGTACCTCAGGCGTTTAATTGTTCGTTAGGGATAGTATTATGCTATTAAATTATATTAGATACGTGAGCTACAATAATTCGTCGTCAGTGAAGCTATGTCATGTTATGATGTAATGTTGTCATTTCTTTATTGTGCTATATAATATGTTCATTAAGATTGTAAGAGGTTTAGCCACAGATATCGGTCTGATTAAATAATTCATGGAATGCCACCGCCACTCGTGGAGCTAGATAGAATCAACACTAAATGTTAATTATAAAGCGTAATCTTTTTATTTACTGCTACTAATATATTACTAAAACTACTACTACTACGTGACAATTGTTAAAGAACAGCTAACTACTAGGTGTAAAATACTTTACTTGTCAAACTATGAAACAAGAGTCGTAATTCAACTAATATAAAATACCTAATTTCAATTTAACTATGAGATAACACTAATAAACTACAGCAAGCTTTAGAGGAAGATACGTTCAGTTTATGCAGGAACTAAAGTAATGAAATAGAGGTTTGTCAAAGTCAATGATAGCGATGAGCGCATATTATTATGTTGAATATACTTATTATACAGGATAGAGAATAGAGATTGTTAATTCGAAATGTCATTGTTGTATTGGGTTATGGATTATTTATTGTATGTTTATTCGTCCGTGTTTCGCAGGGAAGCAACAAGTCAAAACAGACAGACTGAGAGCAAAAAGAGAAACTTTATTATGATTAATAATCAGTACAGTACTACTGCTTAGTAAAATTAGTTACTTAAAAATGATTTAGGTTATGTAGGTAATTAAATAAGAAATTATATAACAATGTGTATTTTCCATTTCTTATGCATCAAAGAAAATATCTTTAATCGAAAGTGTACTGGATATGTTTGTAAGCAAAAAAGAAACTATCTGTAGTAGATGATACATACTGTAAAGGTAGTGGGTATGTTATTACAGTAGTAGAAAGTGAAACATTACATTACAGTTAATAATGAATACATTTAGTCTTCTGCATTATATGTGGTACATAAACAACAATTTGTGAAAGTAAAATTCGAAAAGTGGTTTTTGAATTACACGAAATACTAAATATTATGATTGTAGGTATGTATACAGTTGCAAATTGCAAATAATTATCTAACAGTATGTAGAAAGGAGTAACTAACTAATATGACTGTACTGTTATCAATATCAACTTTACGGTACCTTACCTACTTACATAAAATATTGTGTTATTAATAGTAGCAAAGTAGTGTAACCTGAAAATCTAAAGCAGATGTATTTTTTGTAGAGGCACGTAACAGAGCAAACTACCGAGTCTAACTAAAATAATCTATTCACCCACGTTAGTAATGTAGGAAATGTTGGCAAGAATAAGGTAGTAGACGTAATGTAAAATTGATTCCTAATAATATGGATGTCATTGTAATTTTGGAATAACTGTCAACTGATTCAATATTAAATTTCAAAAGATGGAACACGACTTGCTCAAAGTACACACACATATAAAACCTACAACTACAACCTTTGGATAAAACGTATTATGTAGATAACTAATTTATAAAGTGAACTCAATGTTTATCAAATCTAATTCTCTTGTCCATGTACTCAATGTAGATAGCAGTAGAGCAGCCAGATATGGTCGTTAGACAATGTGGAAAAATACCTTACTATTGCGAATTGTTATGTAATTGATCAGGTTCGTGTAAAAACAGTACAGTACTACGGAAAACAAGATTGCCTTTGCACGTAGTGTCTTAATTAGGCGTAATAGTATGTTATGCATGTTTATTAATTGCAGTTTATTCTATTTTTTTGTTTTTCCAGCATTAATATGATGATTAGCTAGTATTTTTTCTGTTGTTGATGAGACTGACGTACCTTACTTGTACCTAAATTATTATATCATTATTATTACAATTACAAGTTATATAACTCTTTTCATAAACATTTAAATACAATATTAACAATAATACATACATACTTATTAAATTATTAATGATATGACTATATTTCAAGGTTTTGTTTTTGACTGAACTGATCATGCAGAATTTTTCTACGAGTTTTAAAGAAATCTTACTTTTAGCTGTACATTAGTCTTATGAAATACAAAAGCAACAAACTCAAACAAATACACAAATTTAATTGTCTCTAGACAGTGAATATTTGCTGTCAACTGTGGTTAAACCTCCTGTTTGTAATTAAGTGTTAGCTTTTCTTATCATTAGAAGAGAATTTTAGCCTTTGGAACAAAAAGTATATACATTCTGATTTAGATGCATTACCTCTGTACTTTTTAGTTCTTGTCATCTTTACTTTTTGTGAGAAGTAATTAGAGCGTAGGATCTACTCTTAGTGGTTGTTGTCCAAAAGTAAACTCACTAAAACAGATAGTAAAATTTACTAGGCAATCATTTGCCAATTCCTATGTATCACTATACAATACAACCTACAAGCTACAACTATAAAAATGTCTAGGGAGTAAGTTTCGTACACTATTACAAAATTACATTACATACACATTACATGTCGAACTCTAATAGGCTAGTAAGCACACTATATAACTACATCTGGATAAGTCATTGTATCTTGAATCGTCTTATAAGGTTTAAAATGGTGAAATGTTTTAAACTTGTACGCAAGACTTCGATAGTATTGAATATTCAGCCACCGTTCTAGTGGCCATTGATATAATATTTGACAAGCTTCAGTTTTAGTTTAGCACTTAGCTAGATTTTCGAATATTTGTAGGTAAATAATTACATGCATTGACGCAAGGTGTTTTAGTGTGAAGGGAAAAAATACTGTGGGATGAAACATAAATTATTATTCGTGAATAGGTAATAGGTAGATAAGATACTACTAAAGCTACTGTTAATTCTAGAAGTTAAGTAAACAAATACTAAAAGAGGATTACTAATAATGTCAATAATACTAAGTAGGTGGGTTGAGCGACCTGTTAAAAGGATTTTGATTTGAGGACATCATCAGTGATAATGTTGTAAATAAATGTACATAGCTAAAGTATGAAGGTTATTTGGATAAGTTAGGGACACACGTTGTCGTTGAAAAATAAAAAAGTTGGATATTAGTTGGAAGGAGAGTATACTTAGGTGTAGGAGTTGTAATTAAATGCTATAATAGGTAAGTGAATTATGAATGGCCTTTGTGAAGAACACAATTTCTACAGCTACAGTGTATCCTGTACAATTCTTCATTAATTAATACTGAAGGTGCTTTGCTTTGCTTCTATTTAGATGAGAGTATCAGGTCGCAGTTGTATTGTAAATGTTTAACTATGCAACTGTATCATCTTTACTGCTATTGCTAACACTAAGTAAAAAACATTTATTTGATGCCTGCCTAAGCTAACAGCAGATTTTGTACTTGGTAATATTAAGATTCTTTGAGGAAGGGATCTTTTTTACAATTTACAATACTATTACAACTAGACGAAGTAGTATTTTGACCATTTTGTACAGCGAATGTAACATATGCTGGAATAAAAAACATTTTAGAATTTCATGTCATGTTATTGAGTTTTATGTGAATGTAAATACTACGTAGTTATTATATGTATTATTGTGCAGACTTGTCAGGACATATACGTGTGAAATGAATCAAGACAACTGATGTTTATGTAAATTGTACACAGATAATAATGATGGAAATATTGTGAAAATAAATTATCTAGTAGGTTAGTAAAGTACTTCTAGGTATACTACATATAGTGACTAGTGACTGTCTCCAATATTTATTATCATTAAATAATCAATAAATCTTAAATAGTATAATTGCATTATTATGAATTCTCTTTGTCAATATCAAGTATTACAATTTTTTGGCTGTTTGTTGTATCTGTACATGTAAATTTAGGATAACTTCAAACCAAAACCACACAAATTACAAACTACAAGTATACATAAACATACCTATTACCTAATTACTCCATAAAATAAATCTATTACTTGTTAATAGCTAATATATACAGTACATATATAAAAACGTAATGTATGTATTGTACTAAATGTCTAAATTATGAAACAATTAATTTGCCATTCAAACTCAAAGTGCTCTTTTATATACTTAAGAATTACTCCAAACATTTATATACATTATTTAGCAAAGTATATTACCTACCTGTTATAAGGCACAATAGTTAAACTTTTGGCGTGGCAAGTGTAGACTTGTAGAGTGTAGATACTATAATATTTAGTAGGTTATCTAAAATATCTGATAAGTGAATACTACTACTAAGTGTGTACAGCCCAAACATTGCAAAAAGTACTGGGTAAATTACAATATAGGGAAAAGATTTCTAGAACGACTGCCATTAATATATTCGTTGTATCGTATTAGTGATTGTATAATGTGCATAAAACAAATTATTAGATAGTAACAAACTGGTAAATACACGGATTACATTGTTGACGTATTTGATAATGTAAAAATCATGTAAATAAATTACAATTTAAAATGCTAACTAATAAGTGATAAGTAAATTAGATATTGTAGAGTTTTGTTGAGAAAGGGAAACGAACTGTTGATGTCATAGATGAATAGAGTTTCCGTTGATTTACCGTTGATTGAACAGTGTTCAAAAGTATAATACTATTATATTACATGTCTCTTTTGTTAAATTAAACTTTGTAATTTAAAAACTAATTTTATGATTGTATGTTAATCTTTAATTGCGTGCTCAACACGTACTTTAACTACAATTTACTGTTCGTATTCAGGAATAATTTAATTTCAACATAATCATTTTTTGAAACTTTATTGATTTATCAAAACTGTATACAATTCTTTGATCTTCATGCAGGGAATTACTTTCTAAAGACGTTTGTAATACGTGAGTAGAATTTCTTTCATATCAATATAATTTAACGTTGTATTACTTGCTGTATTAATATTATTGAATTACGATTATTATACCTATAGATGTTACGTTATTCATTGTAAATACCCTATGTTGAATGTCAATTCTGAGTCCTGGTTCAATGGAAAAAATTATTTAGTAGATTATTAAATGGCGAATTGAGAATCATTCTTGTCGTATTTCCATTCATTCATTTTAGCATAAAACCGTTTTACCTAAGCATGAATCAACGAATACACAATCATATTTTATAATGGTACCTAGTAGACTCTTGCACTTTGCAACATTCACACAGACTTAAAAATTCACTAGTATTTATAAGCAATTTTCATACGATATTAGGTACTTAGGATATTAGTTGGTGCAATGCAAATATTCTGAGTTTGTACTGATTTTGGCAAACTACAACTAGAATACCTATTAGCATATATCTGAGAGTACATTAGAACTGTTAAGATGACAATGACCGTTAAGAATTCGCAACCGCAAAGCAATTGATGACCTAATAAAGAGTTATTTTATGTTAACAACCACAACAATCTCACAAGTTTATTCATCCATGAATCAAATACAATTACTTATCATCCTTGATTTGAATAACAAAATGAATTGAACACAAAAATAACGGAATAACATTGAAAATTGTAAGTTTCAGACCATATAATGGTTATTGGACTGGTAGGTAGTGTACATTCAGGTGGTTTAAAGGAACTAAAACATTGCTTAATTAATAAGTAAATAAAATCTTATCTTAAGTTCAGTTAAGTGGATTATTTGATGTAAATCATATAGGAATGCTTATGAATCCGTTTTCATCTTGTAATTCTTGTAATATACCCTCTAAATCTTTTTGTAGTAACTCTTGCACAATTCTGTCGAGTGTAGATTGATATCCTGACATTATGTCTTGATTTGACATGAAAGTCATCACAGTGTCTCCTTTGAACTTCAATGTTGTCACTGTAAGAGCTGTTGAAAATGACATGTAAATATATGTTGCTTGTATCAAGACATATCCTTAATAAAGCATATCCATTTAACTGCAGACTTTTGTTAATGGTAATTATGTAATTTACCTGTTTGCCTCCATTGGAATCCAAAAATGGGAATGACCTCTTCTACCTTATGGCCCCATAAGAAAATCTCATCTTCTTTCATTGCGGAAATTGTGGGAAAAGAAGGATTCTCTTGGAAAATGAAATTAGTTCCTAAATTATTCCAAGTCATTATGTAGCGCAGTAAGTGTCTTGGAAAAAGTCCAAGCAAGTAAATGTAAAGACTTATCAACTGAGGTAAACCACTGTTGACAGACGACGAAACGCTTGTGCTTATCGTCATAATATTAGGTCCATTATTGCTTCCGTATGATGATTTCCGTAGAGGAATCTTCGCATTTGTGGCTGTTTTCCAGTTGGTTCTACATGAGTAACCGTTAATTGAAAGCTATTATCATTAATGCGAATTGCTAATTAAGTTACAGGAAATGAAAGGGAAAATGAGTATCATATAGGCACAATAGTAAAAAGCCCTTACGATTTGCTGTCTTTACTTGATATGTCCATCCAAGTCAATGGTAGACACACCCGTACAATTTCTGGGACTTCATCCCGTTTGCTATCACTCCCGTCCTTATTTAACGTAGGACAGTTTCTCTGTAGTTCTGATATGTACTTTCCGAAAGCTCCTGAAAATAAAGTGAGACTCAACGATGATTCTCGTAATGTAGCCGCGTTTCCAATTTTCCGGACTGTTTCGTAAGGTATGCTAGTCCAAGACACGAAGCCCTCTTCTGATTCTAAATGTTTCGTGGTGAACCAGTCCTCGTGTGAATGTAAGTCTATGTAGAATTTTATCACGCGTAAAGGCAATTTGAGAACGAAGTTAATCTACAAAGTTCAAGGTTCCATTAATTTATGCATAAACTAATTGTGGCAATGAGAATAACAAAAGGAACCTTCTTAGTAAGGGGAAAAGAGGAAAAGCGATGATTTTCTGTCACGGCACCCGTTCCAACGACAGAGTTCTCAGTCTCGGGTTGTCTCCCAGTAAGCATACAGTGCAGTAAATTCATAAGAGCCCAAGAATCAGCAACAGCATGGTGAACTCTGAGAACGATTGCAGATTTCGCACAAGAGTCTTCGTTGTCTTTCTCATCCGTATCGGATTCGTAGTTGGGGAAAACTAAAATCTCCCATAGTGGTCGCTTATTAGGAAACGGCAAATTCATCACTGTTCCAGCAAACTTTTTCAACTGGGTTGACGTCATTGGCTGCTCAACAAGTCTTATGTGTTCATGAATTAAGAAATAATTGGCCTTGCTCCAAAAATAGTATCCTCCGAATGTTATGGGAATTTGCAAGAGTTTCTCAAATAATGGTTTTCCATTACAATTCAGAATTTGGCTTTTGGGTTGCAAAATTTCTTCGGTAAAACTATCTCGAAACTGTTATAATGAAAAAACTTTGTCAAAAGTGAAATAAAACTTTAGGTATAAATATACGAATGAGGAATGACACTATGTGTCTTAATCTCCTAATATCCAATATTCACACTGAAATCATTTACACTGTATCATCTGTGTCATACTAATCGTGCTATGAACAATACCTGAAAGAAATAAACTTTGGATTCATCAAACTAAGAGTAAAGTTAGGTGCTACGTAGCATAGGTATACAAAGTTAGAATGAATGAATACATAAAATAAATAAAGTTAATATTTGACTCACATACCTTTTCAATATTGATGGATGCATCTACTATAAGAATTAAGGCTAAACTTGACCTAGAAGTCTCCCAGAAAGGCTCTACAGCAAGAAGACCTTCGTAAGAAGTGAATATGAGCGAAAGTTTCGTTTTGAAAAATTTAGTAACTTGTATAACTGAATATTTCCAGATAAATAAAGCTGAAAATACGAAGAGTAAAAAAGGTAGGCAGAGTAAAAACAGCAGCCATGCAAATACATGGCACAACACTTCCCGCAGTCTCTCAGCAGCACTTTTCATTTTCTTCATTCTTTTGCGGGTCACAGCTAAGCACAAAGACACTATAGTGTAGTATTGCTTGTAGCAGAAGAAGTCAAGAGATAAGATATATTCATTTTCCTGATAGTATGTCAGAATTCACTGCTAATATTATTGCAATAGTTGATTCGCGGAGTCGAACGTGGTGTATAGCCATACAATTAGCGACATATTATCTGATCAGACGTTCAAAACAAAAAGAAACTTGCGAAAGAACATAAGTAATCTACCTAATCGGTGAAACACACATGCTTTGACTTCTTTCAGAGGTGGTCTGATGTATGATAAGTCCTGGAGAAGTGGACATTTTTCCTGCAGCTAAGGCTTATTTGCAGTAGGGGATTAGTTTGTTGAGTTCCGTCGGACTGCAGAAAAGTCTAAATGATTGTGAATGGATTTTTCCGTCTCATGTGTACGTATTTTGTGGTTATTTCTTGTGTTCTGCTCTGAGTGGTTGATGCTATGTATGATTTGATATGAAATTCTGGAGGCTAATACATTCAACGGGATTAGCGCATTGACTATTAAGTAGGTACATAATATATTGGATGTAGCCATGCAGGGAAGAAGGCAGTGAGCAAAAACTAGAGCTCAACTACAATTCACCGTCCAATTCGCTACTGTTCGTTGTAGAAAGAGTGGAAGAGGCAGCCAGGACTACAGACTACTCCACTACAGAAATGTACAGACTGCTGTAGTGGCCGTATAGAGTTTGTGCTGTCTGTTTGTTCCGTATTAAATTAATTCCGCAGCTCAACCCAGGAAAGGTTTAATATTACATGTGCACAAATATCGCATTGCACACGTCACAATGTCTTGTCTTCCTTCATTCTCCTCTTCCTCTTCCACCACTATCACTCCAGCCTATTCTCATTCCAGACTATTATCCATATTTTCACCTCACCTTCTTCATTCACTTATCTTTTGGCAAAAGGACAAAACTCTAATGGGATTATAGCTTCCAGTTAGAAACAAAGGTGTGTCGAGTCACTAGACTGCTACAACTTAGCCCGCGATTGATGCGGACCTCCACTCTCGCTAACCAGTAAAACGTAGGACGTATACGGGGAAATTTTATTAGTGTCACTCACTCTGCATCAAGTAGATAATGCAGTGAATGTGATGATTTAGTATTATGTATTAATAGTTCAGTAGATAACA
The DNA here is from genome assembly GCA_009936455.2 of Tomocerus minor. NCBI lineage: Eukaryota > Metazoa > Arthropoda > Collembola > Entomobryomorpha > Tomoceridae > Tomocerus > Tomocerus minor. The sequence goes on from JAAAYG020028976.1 coordinate 12,458, forward strand.
CAATGAGCTAATGTCTCTACATAATTTATAGAATGTAGACTCCCCTGCTCTTCCTTTAATATGATAATGATGATAATATTTCCTGACTCCATACAGACACTTACCTAAATGTAGGCAATGTATGTACTTACGTATCTATATAGACCTACTTCTATATAAACCAAACGTCTAAAATAAAATAAACACTGCTACCAGCAATCAACTCCACTCCTCACTTATATTCATATGCCGATTGTCAGCAAAATAGTATTGGAAAGAGGAGTAGGGAAACAGGAGTAAGATATATAGAGCACTCACACTACTGAACTACAAACACAGTCTGCTTTAAATGGTGATAGTACGGCATGTATACAGAAATGTTGGAACAATCAGCAAGACGTCCTGCACGTATGTGTATATAAGCAAAAACATTAGATACGTAGCACTATTTCATAGGTACATATAATAAGTACAAATATTATATCGTTAGCTACAGTAGTCGTCGTGGCTATTGCGAACAGCCCAACCTGGTTGATGTCCCATGACAAAAACCGAATGCGAACGCTCTGTCATATCCTAAGTGCTGCATTTGCCTTGGCATTTTTCATTGTCTTTACTCAATTTTCGGCTGTAATATCCCGGGTTTTATTTATAGACTATCTAGCGTACTTATCCCACTTTTCGCATCTGCTCAATGTGTTACTAATCTAATAGAATGTCATATTGATAGGGAAATGAAAGTAACTTCTGTTTTCTTTATGTCTTCTGTGGTTTCCTTTACATTCCCTTTTAGTACACTATCAGGCTTTGGTTACCATTTTATTCAATTCAAATTCTAATACGTAAATGCTACGAAATGTGCAGGTACTGGTTATATATCTGTACAGCAGGTCTATCGACTTTAGACAGTAGTTTGCCTTCATTCTACTTATAAATTCATAAAATCTAAGCGCGTAATATTTACCAAACTACCAGCTTATCCAATGATAACATGCGAATGTGTTTGTGGTTATTCAAGAGCATGAGGAGAGGATAAAGTTGATATACATTCATATATACAGAACTCTGCTACAGTTATGCAAATCTCTTTTTTTCTACTCAAGCTCGCATGACTAAGAGTAAACGTTGGCATAAACAAAACTATTGCAATGAGGAAACTTCTATGTACATACATGCACCCAATTTTTCCAGCAAGTCCTTAGCATTTATCCTTTGCCTAACCGCACAAACATTTCTCTGGACACAAAAAATTCCGAGTCTGATTCTTATCTATCCCTACCAATAGAACTTGGCCACAACTTTTGATTTGTATTTGAATGATCAATTGCACTATGCAATATATTAACTACTGAATAACATGCACTGCTATACTTATAGCCAGCTTATTCATATTCTATTCATGAACTCACAAAGCTATGTCAAATATTTACTTCATCCTCCAAATTTTAAGGAATACACATCTATGCTAATAAAATCGTTAGCTTTACTTGTATTCAATGACATAAAAGCTAGAGATCTATCGATGTAATACTTTGATAATCTGTACAGGTGCAGTTTAAGGACAAGACCTACATAAGAATTTTATTTCTATACACTATTTTTGGAATGGAAGTGTTTAGTAGATCGTTAAAAGTAGGATGATGCTCATTTAGTTATCTATATATAATCTGTCGAGGGCTTTGTTTAGTTATTCTTTATATAATCGAACTTGAAAATAATATTTTATTTCGCACATACCTACCCAATTCTACGAACTGTGGTATAAAGATATGCTAGATATTAGATAATCGTGTTATGCACTCCAGTACTCCTTACGATGAAGTAACTGGCAATGGCAAACGTTTGTTTGGCAATGACTGGTAGTTTCATTAAAATGCAAATAGACTGCAGCTAGCAAAAAATTAGACAAAGCCAAGGCACGTTGAAAGGATTACTTTGCAAATAATGACTATTCAAATAAAATCACTGTCATTTCAATAGATATTTGCATACTTTACACAGAATCAGAATTCAATGCAAAGAACCAGGAATCACTTCTGTAGAGATATTTCATAGCCTTCCTTCTAATGAACCAACAATGCTAAAGCTTTAGTTCTCGATCACTATAAGCCACTAGCTGTATAAATGTATGCAGAATTTTTATGCTGCTTTAGTGGACACAGTCGTACAATCGAAAATCTTTATTTCACCTGAAGTGGAGAATTTGCCGTGAGCTATGAAACGCTCTCAGGTACTTTGTAAGCTTCTTGTGCATTTGAGATCACGCTGCAGACATTTATGCTTATGCTTTTCAATTCTTAAGAGAATTGCAAATGCAGCTGCAATGCTGCACTACGTTTTACATACAAAAAGAGATTTCTCTTGGAAGTCATGCAGCAAGCAGAGCAAGTAATAGGAAGCGCATTCACCGTGAAGTCTCCTATCTCTGTATAAAATATTGTAAATTACTCTGTTTTGCTATCTTCTACCGTAATAACTATCTATATCGCTCCCTACCTGTTTAAGCCTTGTTGTAGTGAATGCATCTCTACAGCCGCCGACCACAAACTTTAGGGTACTACTCTTGCTTGTACTTACACATGTATCTTTTTGGAATTGCGTTTAGATAGCTTAAGCCTAATAGACTGATAACAATGCTAATACTGGCGCTTAGGTACTGCTCGCTTCAATTCAGTTAATTCTACTTCACACTTAGACTTTTATCTACCTCGTTATGTTTAACTTGCTTTAAATTGTACATTTAAAGTCTTACTCTTCAACAAATGCGATGGTGGTGTAATGGTGAGCATAGTTGCCTTCCAAGCAGTTGATCCGAGTTCGATTCTCGGCCATCGCATTCAATTTTTGAATTTTTCGAAAATGGTCCTCACAGTTAACTCAGAATATACCTTTACCTTTACCTGAATAGTAAGAAAGCTGTGGGAGCATGCAGAAGTTATATTTTGCTGCTAGTGGTGAATACAACAGAAACCAGCATAATAGTGAAATGATACTTGCACCTACGCATAACACGTTCAATACATTTAAAAATTATTTTGGGGCATAAATGAGACTAAGGTTAATGGATATTATGCAAATAAGGCAATAGAAACAGACCATGAGCATAGAAGACCCATATTATTTTGTTAGGATATTCCGAAATGACATGCATATGAAATTGATTTTCCTAAGACAGACGTTGACAATTTTATGCAAACAAAATTCTATAACAAATACATGCATAGCATATGATTGGTAATGGAATGGTATACAAATCCAAGTTAAACAGTATATCGTCGCATAGTAGTCATACTTAATAGTTAACGAATCTAAATGACACTTTTCCTACATGCTCACCTATTTAATTTACTAGAGCTCTCAAGTTACTGGCAGAACTTGGTCAGCGTGTTGTAAAAAAGGTTCAATGTTCGCTTAATTACTATCCTTGAGTATAAATACATGGAGCACCTCCATGTATAATTTACGTAGGTATATGGATGAATAAATGAAAGTTAATGGAATAAAGTACACAATAATGTAATTCTTTCTTGTGCCATATGCAATG
>JAAAYG020028987.1:0-15976 GCA_009936455.2 Tomocerus minor
ACCGGATAACGGTTATGGATTATCCGGATAATATCCGGATAATATCCGGATAATTATCCGGATGTGCATGCCCTAATACTATACTATTCAGTGGAAATAAATCATATTGGTTTTACAGTTGAGCTACATCAATTTTGTAAATTTCAATTATACTATAACTACAGAGCCTTCTAGTAGTTCTATCTTTAAGATGCAAGATACAGACAGTTAAAAACTTTTAATAGACGTAAATTAATTACCTAATTTACGTTTAATTAGATTGTAATATGATTAACAAATAAATTATAGGCATATTTATGTAAGCATGTGTGTGTGTAGGTATCCCTTCTTTACAAGCATAACATTAGTGATGGCCCAATGAATCGGCCCCCAATGCGGGAATTTTACGGGTCGCCGATGAATCGGAATCGGCCGTTAAGAAACTCATGAATCAAAACGGCCGATTCATACAGAGAGCATAAATTCCACAAAGAAAGCTTAAAATTAACGAAATATAATTTTTAATTCTTTTTGAGATAGTACACTTGATGGAATGTAATTCCCAGCTTATGGCACTCCATTGTTAATTTTAAAAAACCTTTTGAATAATTAATTTTGCAATTTAGTATTGGTATTGGTCACATTAAGCATGTTTGAACATTGAAAATACGGCACATCCAATTTTACAGGTAGAAAAAGTCCACATCGCGGCATCACATAACATATGTAACTATTCATGTATTCTAAGTGCTGCAGCTTTGTGCAATGACAACTGCAATTAACTAATTTTAATGGTAACTTAAATATAATTAACTGTATTCTAAATTTAACTCTTTAAGCAATTTATTATGTTTGACATGTAATAACCTCTACCTTAAGGAAATGTCAATAAATCAAATCAATCAATCAATCAATCAATCAATCATCACAACATATGCATACCTGCATACTGCTCTTACTGCCTAGCGCCTGTGCAGTGGCTATGTGGCAACTCGGTAAGGAGGCCAAATCCCAAGGAGATATAATATCCACGTACAAAGTCCGGGGAGATATATTGTCCGGGATTCACTGGACCTGAATGGAAGTCTTTCTCTCTCTCTCTCGAATCAGCATCATCCCTGTCTATGCACACACTCGTCAGATAGCAAAAGAGAATTAATTACCTACTTTATTCCTTCCTCACGTTTGTACACATTTACAGTATTGAGATAATTCTGGTACACATTAGTCCTTATTTCCATGTTGAATAGGGAAGATTGGGAGAGTAGGTACAAATCACTCGCTCCTCAATAAGATGCTACAACATTAGAGCAAGAAGATAAGAGCTACGTAAGTATGTAACCTATTTTGAGCTATTATAAGGTATGTATGGTATGCTAGTCACTGCAGATACATGGAACTACAAGACTCTCTTTATTCACATCTGTTCTATTTGTGTGTAGGTATGGCTAAGAAAGAAGAGACAAGGCAGTTGTTTATTAGTAGCTGGTAGTTTCTGCTTTGCCCTGCTGACTCGTCTTATCTTGTCCAGCGCAGTGAAGCCAATTCCAGTCGAACGAGATTTCTCCGGCCTTCTGTCTGTCCGTTCCTGCTCAATTGATTTCAATTCATGTTAACCGTCCTCTCATCTCCAACTTGATCCTTGCATTTAATATCTTTCTCAAATATCCAGTTGTCTATGCGCTCTCTAAGCTTCGATGTAATAACCTTGCTACTTGCTATGTGATGTCTTCTGACGGAGAGGGGTAGCCCGGAGAGGTATGTTGTGTGGACGGGCTTTGGGGAAGAGGCAGTGCATATTATCATCAAAGTCAGCACTGACAAATGCTAATGAAAGCAATCCGTATCCAGCCACTCATCCTTGAACATCTCCAGTCTAGCAACCGTTTCTGAATTCCACTCCGTCGTCCAGCTCCCCACCATTACCATCCTTCCCAAAAGACAATCTACACTTAACGTGCATCTTTGGGCCAGCAACACACACACACACACACAACAGTCATCTAAGGATGATACAAATAACTGGGCTGTAGAGCATTTTGACTGCTGCATGCTGAGGCGGATAAGGAGGTAGTTTCATCAGTTGCATTGTCTCTGCTCCTAGCTCCACTATCTCATGCCAGTGTTCAGATAATAAGTGCTGTTAGCTCCTTTCGATTCTCCGGTGTCCGTAATGTGGCAATAAAGGCCACAACGTCCCGTTTCTTCCATTCATTTCGTCGGGAAGATTTCCTCAGGACGAATGGGAAATAAGGGCTTGAGACAAGGACGGAGCCCGAACTGAAATCGAGATAAGAAACCCGAGCGACGGCTACAGCTAAGGCTTCAGTTCCATTTCACGCAGCTATAACGTGACACAATTTACAAGCCTCCCTTCTTCTTTCGGCAAACACCCGAGTAGAAGGTATGCTATTATATCCTCCTCTCAATAAATTTTCTCGACCCGAAGCCTATTCACCATTCATACTGTACAACACACACTATGTACATTCCGGAATTCACCTAACAGCGGAACGAATATAATTAGGAATTCACCTAACGCGGAATTTACCTAAAACGCCTCAAGGTTGCCGTTGCTTTGTTCGTGTGTATTATATGCATTCGACTTACAAACCTTGCAGTGCACTGTACTGCTGCTTTGCTATATATCTACAGTGTATATGAGTGTTTTGTGTTTCTATACCTGTATGTATATGTTACAAACGCTACATACATAGTATTACTAACTACACACACCACTGCACTGGTTGTACATTTACTTAACAGTCCTCTTTGCTTATTCAAATAGTCATATACTGTAGATAGCAAAGCAGCATTACACTGCACGGCAAGGGTTGCAAGATTGAATGCATATAACACGTACGACCAACGCAACTGCAACATTGAGGCGATAGGTAAGTTCCGCGTTAGGTGAATTCCTAATTATATTCGTTCCGCTGCTAGGTGAATTCCTAGAATGCTACATCACACACTACACATTTCTCAATCGGTTATACAACATCCACCAACATTGAACAGCTCTTACCTACTAAGCTACACATATGCATATATTCAATCTGCTTCTACGCACTAAAGAAAGACGCTATACAAATAAATAGCAATAAAGTCAGGATAGTCTCTACCCTTGGTAAAACAACCACTGTCCACAGAAACACTGCCCGGCAGTTGAACAGTTCTCCGAAAGCAAAACTGTTAACAAAAGAAGGGCATGACATTGACAGCCAGCTATTCGTTGTGCAGGAACAGCGTAAGCTATACGCAATACTACTTCAGTCTGTCCACACTATCCAGTGATATTATATTATTATAGCCTGGAAATTCTAGCGTACCTACCTTATAAACTTATAGTAAGTATATAAATTTTGAAGTGCTTTATATGAAGGGAATGGAATGGAGAGGAGAGGAATAAATGTGAATATCCTGACTCTCACCCCAAAAACAATATTCATGTTCGGCAGAAATAATATTTTTACTTTGTATATGCCACCAATAACGGCTGTCAATATGTACAAGAAAGTAGCAGCATTATTAGGGGACTAGACAGATAGACCTGTTGAGGACTATAGTCCCCGACAACAGATTTCATCGGGCTATTCAGGAAAATGAACCGTAGAAACCGAATATTTAAGTACATATAGATTTAAGTAGACATGGGATTTTGGTGGATTATGGTAGGGAGAGGATACAAATGATACAATGGACCAGGCCATGGCATCAACAACTGAAAAATCTTGCACGGTGAACAAAAAGAGAACCCGAAATCGGAGCGATGCTATCCGTCCGTCGGAAATCTTACCAGACTGAGAAAATCTCACACAATAATATCCATACAGACTGAAGGGATCTGAAAGATATTCTCTTTTTTAAACCTCATTGTTGCTTCACAATCGCTCGTTACATGTTTCCAAAGCAGAAAAAGCACAACGATTGTTAAATAGGGCTGCTGTATTCTTTTCTTGTACAGAAGTTTGAAGGACAATAATACATATGACATATATTTGCATATATGTGATATATACTATTGGCATATGCCGTCTTGTAATGAAAGTATATAGTCAAGACAGTCACGCTAAGTAATAAAAACATAATAAAATATTGATCTTGTTTATGTTTAGTTAACTATTGCTAGTTGTCTTCAAAAACCGAAACCCAAATCAAAGATCTTTATAGGACAGAGCAGGTACTAGATATAGGCAGCTGTATTGTTTTTTGCTTAGTAACGAGCATTAAAACCCTTACACTCTCTTCAACTGCCTTTTATCTCAAAGTAATAAGATCTACTGGTCTAAATTATAAAATTTAGCTCTTTTCAACTTATTAAGAAATTATATAACCCTCGCTTCCATCTCCCTTGAGATTAGTAATTTTATTTTCCTAGTTGTAAATTAATGAATTTTGTCTGCTTCAGAAAGGCATTTCCGATTTTTCTTTGTTCCGCCCTTTACCCCTCTTGCATTTTTTCCTATGATGCTGTTAAATGAATGATATCGAACAGCAGTTACTGGGAATAAAAATTATCTTACAGTTTAAATGAAAATAGGAGTTTTCACTTTTCTCTTGCTATTTATGTTTCACTTAATATGCATTCGGTTTCGGGTTTTGAAATAAATATAAGCAGAAGTTATGTATGGTAACCTTGTGAATTTCAATTTCTGTTTTAGTTTTATGGTACCATTTGCTTCCAAAGATTATGATGGTATCTCAGTCTTGCTATATTTGTTTAATTTAAGAATAAAAATATACTTTACTTTGGAATGATAGTGATTTACAATTATTTAACCATTGCCTCAAATTTAGGTCGTAATATCGATATAATATACGCGCAGGTATGAATGTAGATTAATAATCATCAGGCTTTATCTACTTTTCCTCAGGTAATTACGTATAATTACGTTTCGAAGCAAGTAGGAAGAACGTATTCATAAACGTTAGTGTTGTTGGCTGCAATAAGTAAGGGGAAATCTGTTTAATTAAGGATTTGTCCTTATGACGTTTTCTGCGACACATCAATTTATAAGTCAGCACGGATAATTACACCATCTAGGCATTTCAATTAGTAATTACTGAGGCCATCTGAGGTCTTCAAATCTTCTCGCTAAATCTCCAAGTGGATAGGAAAATGGGAAATAGAAAAATTAAGTAAAAAATTGCGACCTATTTTCCTAAGATGGTGACTAAATTTCCACTTTATACACCCATTTCATCCAAAATTATGAGTAGGAATTTCCATTCTTATGATAATATCAAGAAATTTATTTGGAATATACAGTAATATATGGCACTATACAATAATATTTGTCGTAAGACTTAGGTGATTATCAATCTTATTAAACAAACAATGCTTTCTTTTTCCTCGAGGCATTGTTCGTTTGGCAATAAATATTCCATCCAGACATTTCATCATATTGTTACTGACTTAAATATAAGTGAGTGTACAGGGAATTTTTAAATCACTTTTTCTAGTGGATCCTGTAGCTTTTAGCAGTTGGCCGTGATTCATGATATTACAAATGCGTTTTGCATTGTACTAGTGATATAATGGACATGCAATCAGTGCCGTATTTAGAACACAGTTTCGGAGGAAGGGGGACAAAGGCAAACACATTTTATTATAGCATTTTCAAACGTTCCAATTTTTAATCCACAAATTGATAAATATATCTAGTTTCGCGCGAAGCGCTAAAAATTTTTGCACATTTTTCCAAAAAAAATCTATTTTCTCGACATTTCGGGGAGAGGGGACATTTTCCCCGACTGCTACCCCCGCAATACGTCCATGTATACAATTCTTCTCAAGTTGAAGAACAAAGGTTCATTAGATTTTAATTGTTTATCTTAATCAAATTAATGTAGGTATCTATAATTGTTTTGTAAGACGAGGTTGTCTTTTATGAGAGTGTTAGGTCGTTTATAGAACGACTACAGAAAGACACTGGACAACGGCGAATCTCTCGGGATAAACCGACTGCCGTTACGAGTGTCGTTACAGAAATTATAATATGCGAAATAATGTTGCCTTCAAAGCAAACAAGGGTTCATTGATGAAAAGGCAGATAAGGGGGGAGATATTTGCATGTTCATTGGAATTAGAGTAGCTAGTGAATTGGTTGGCTCCGTTTTGGTGTCCCGATAAAGACAAGGAGTTGTTTTTAGATAGCGATAGAGAGGAGGATGAGTGTGGAGGATAAAGGAGTATGAAAAAGGGATAAATAAAGACATAAAACTGTGATATTTTATTACCTAGAGCGCTGATAACAGGAGATAGTAGGAAGCGGGGTCTCCTGTTACACTTTCCAGAAGCTGCGACGAACTTTTTTACTTTTCTTCTCGTTCCTCAAATGATGATAATGAATGTTACGGCATGACATGACTCCGTGACCGTGAGCCGGGTCATTGATGTCAACAGTGTGAGCTCATCGTCAGTCACTCTTTAATCGTCACTGACCCCACTATCTCTACGTCTTCTATTATTTATCTCTTTCTGCTCCTTCTCTATAATATCTGACATTAGTTGTCATTATGCTTAGTAGTTGTGTACCGAATCAAATCTTCGTCTCATTCACATTTCCTCCTAGTCAGCGCCTTCCCAGCCGTTTCTCCATCCACCAAACACGTACTTACACTACTTACGTATTTCTATGGACTTATTTATTTAGTTCCAGTTGATACACGATACTGATCATACTCCTCCTATCCACTGCTGGAAATAATTTAGATTAGCTTGCTATTCCCTTCTTCTCCATATCTCATAACTCTGACTTAGTCATATGTACTCAGTACATCTAAGCAAGTCCATTGGCAGATCACAGCTCAAACTATTTCTCTCATCTCCTTCGTTTACATCCATAGAAAAAGAAGAGGAGATAAACAGTCCATTCCATACAGACACATACGTACACTGTACACATTCAATAGAAAAGACTATTACAGTATTACAGCACAAACTGTGAACGAACTGTCGACTGTCACCCAACAGAAAACAGTCAGCAGAGATAAGCACACAATTTCAAAGCCATTTCTAAATGTCACATCCCGATTGTGTCCAGTTCACCGATCCCAGTCCGTTGTAGCTGCGTCACTCCACCGGTCAAACTCTCACCTTTCCGTCTCATATTCTCGTCACCATCATAAGCACACAGCCAACCAAGAAACACCTGTTCAGCCAAAAAATATTCGACCTGTTGCTGTTCCTGCTCATTAATCCACCAAAAGGAAACAAGGTCAGCCACGCTTACAAGCCACATACAGTTATGTTTTTAAGTTTCTTTAAAACTCAATCAAGCAATTGTAGACTGCAAACTTCAGTTTGGAAACAAAAGCAAATATTTAGATTTTCGTTTTTCGATCTGAATAGTATATGTTGCTACCGGTCTTTGCGAGCTTAAGAATTCGTTTGCTGTGCCTGTGACAGCAGTTTCATTTTTCAAGATGTCAATAGAAGGAATAGACACAAAAAAGCATGTTCAATTTATCATTACATTTTTAATGAAAGATATTTAACATCATGTCATGGATGTGATGCAGGGAGGAATTGATTCGCATGTAGCTTAATTCTGAAAATAATTTATTATGACGGATCGATTTCCGTAAGAATGAGTTGACTTATTGAATAGAGGAGACAGAAAAGTATTACCTTTAATTTCAACTGCTAACTTTGAGTTCATGATTGTCCCTTCTAGATTTCATTCTCTGAGCACTTGCACAGCTATCATTAGCCCAAGAAAGTTTGTTTAAAGGAAGAAAGAAAACTGGTACACGCTTAGAGATTTTGTTTTCAATTAATTTTAATCTACATAACTTGTGGTGATCAACGCTACTGCTTAAGTAATAAATCTGTAGCGACGAGTCAAAGTCGGGAACAGAAAGAAAGGACTAGAGTGTGCGCTGTCCAGTTTCCGAATTCTGCGTCGGTGGCAGGAATCCTTCCTGAGGAATGTGCTCTGCTCTGTCTTCGTCGCAGCATCCAAATCTGAGCTACTACCGCTACCAAATGAACCAAAGCGCCGCAATGAATGAAATCGAGGTGCCCAAGGAGATGGTGGACTTCCTGCTGAGGAACGGGAAGGCGCAGGTCATTTGCGAGGCGGAGAAGAGGACGCGCAGCGACGTGTGGAAATATTTCGGCCGAGTTCGGTTGGCGGACGGTCCGTTCTGCAAGGACGTCGTGGCCTGCATCGGCTGCAACATGGTCTACCTCTATCGCTCCAAGTCCCAAGGAACGTCCACCCTCCGACACCACAAGTGCCCCTACGTCTTCCAGGTGCTGGGCAAGGACATGCCGCCCCCCTCCGTACCCTCTTCCCACTCTTTCCCCCTCCACGTCAAATCGGAGCCTTGTTTCGGTGAGACAATTACATGATTCTTTATTTCACGCCTCGCCTGCTTATCTCTCTTTGTGCCACAACTTCACACGCTGCTTATCATTTAAATGTCTCATAATTGTAACTGCGCACGCTACTCGATTGAAAAATATTCAGTACATAGGTAGTCTTTCGTTTTTTCCACTCTTTTCAGCACTAATAATCACTAGGTACCTACTGTTTCTGTTCGCAGTTTATATTTTGAATCCTTATGTCATATCACATCATCGCATCGGTTTATTCAAGTGCAAAAGTCTCAGTACATACATTTTAAATGATGTTCTGTGATATAAGTACATTCGCACCGAAAAGTAATATAATATAATAGAAAAGTAATAGTAATAGTTGCCTTACTCATATCATAATCATAATCATAGCCGTGTCGTACCCATAATAATATATGATAGGAAGGTCGATGCTGCTAGTAGGCACCATGCATATTACATTCTCACTGCCTATATATGTCTATATATCATATAATATATTTCATTCGCACTCTCCTCTTCAACCATTTACCTGTTTCCTTTAAATTAGTCAATATTTGAACTAATGTGTCATAGCATTACGGACTGAAGGCATTGTTTGTCATTATATAAACTGGTTTTTGTTCAAAAATATTCTTCAAACTAAAATCCTGTTAACTGTTGTCAGACCCTGTTCATACTATAATAGCCTGTAGCTCCCTCATATATTATTATGATATGATTTCCATGTAAAGAAATGTATTCTATGGGACATTAAATGAACAGTAACGGAATAAATGTAAAGATGGCGGGGACGAGAGCTTCACGAAAAACTGATAAATCTAGATACAAGATACAACTATCTTAATACTTGATACAATAATGGAAGTTACAAATCACTCAATAAAGAGTCATGCTTAAATGATGATTAATCAATTATATTGACACATATAGTCGAAACTTCAATAGAGTTCTGTTTCATTGCAGTTTTTGGGTGTATTTTTGTAGGATGACATATAGTTTTGTCAAAATACTTTCAAATTTATCAAAACGACTATTCTGTTTGATAGGATTGGAATTGGAACTGCCTTCAACATCAATGATATTTAAGTTTAGCCATCAGTCAGAAACTGAACACAGTGGTGGTACACTCAATGCAGCTGAGTTTCTACGACCTACATTAGTATTATTGTATAACACTCTCTGCATTTTTTGGATGTGTGTTGAAGAATTTTATTGAATTCCAACAGACTAGATTCACATTAAATCAAAAGGGAGATTTTCTACTAGATTGCTGGATTCTGATGAATATTTTAGTTAGGGTATTATTATGTACAAAGTGTAATACATTAGTATGTATTATCTGGGGGATAAATGTCGAGGTAGATAACTTGTAAATAGCATCATTAGTCTTCCTACTTTTAATTCAAATTAATAAGAATTCCAATCGGCTCGAATACACAATTAGATCTTATGTCATATTGCTTATAGTTCAATACTAAATCGTGTCGCAAGTAATTAAAATTGCAAATAGTACACATGAGACTGTCTTTCATGTACAATGGCTGGCACATTTTATAAGCATTGATTACGATTTACGTAGCTAGTTTAAATTAGATTCGATTTTTGGGATAGGGCTACAAATATGGTTTATCTACTAGTAAAATATCTCTATATCTATGCAACAAAAATATTTGGTCCTTATTGTATTGATAAGGCCTATTAAATTTGCTCAAGGAAAATGGGGAAAAAATTAATTTGTTGGTTTAGCGTATTCAGCATGAAGATAACTCAAAGGAAAAGAGTCGAATGTTGCTTTAAAGGGCATTCACAGAGTTATTGCATTCGGATTTAAAATTCCAACTAGTCTACAGGAAATGGAGGTGATAATATTTTGCAATGTTGATCATTTTGTTGATTTTGTGAGTGGTGAGGAATGGGAAATAGGACACTGAGGATATTTACGTTGTGCACAGACATGTTATGTCTCGTGTTAGAATTCCTGGTTCTGATGTAACTACAGTTGTTGGAGTCTGCTCTCCAAGTTGGTAACGTACAGAGACAGTAGCATAACGCTATATTTAATCTGGTGTCTAGGAATTGTTGTGCAGAGCTAGGAAAATAGATTGTTCGTGGACTGAAACGAAGTTGAGTTAGAATTTAAGTTGGCTCAAAAAATTCAGTTGAATTAAAATGAACCTTATTCTTGCTCTATTTCACGCTGCATATCTTTTCTGTCGGTATGTACCACTTTCATGCGACGTCAATAGTTTGTGTGGTGGGTATGCAGCTTGCCATATCCGCTCTACCTAACCTACTATTACATTGCAATCATCATGATCTCTCCAATCTATATAGTATTAATTTCCATTTAAGACTTCTACACGATACCTACCTAGTAATCCAGTTGTTTGTGTTCTTCTGGCTTTGCACTCGCACTCGCTTCACTATTCTGAGCTATAACCTCAGTTTTATCTGATAAAAGCACGAATTTCATCAACAGGCAGAAATAGTAGACAACCAAGGTAATTCCAGTCAAATGTAACAATTGTTGCAATGTCTTTAAGAGGAAGTCAAGTGCTCAATTCGTTCCTTTCGACAATCAAAAACCTTATCCCGACAGTTTCTGATCTCTCTCGCTCTCTTCAACTCCATTTCTCATCAATTGATATTATTTATTATGTGGCTTTATAGTCTTCTCCCTCCTGCCAATCATTTACTATTATGAGCTCCGTATTCAATTAATATTCAGTACACATCAGGCCTTCATGAAAATCACACCTCCATTTCTGCGTCCTCTAATTAAGGCTACTTTAAAAATATATTTGCATTTTTTGCTCACATTTCCACATGAAATATTTCCTTCGTTGCTCTTACTAGTTGCAGGTTAATTAATTGTTAGATCTCATCTTAGAAATCAATTCCTTACTTTTCACGGAGCTGTTTAATAGTTGATAGATGAAGTCGTAAGTAGTAATGGACATTCAGAGTGCAGACTAGTAAGAGTATAATAGCAACAGGTGTTTAATGGCTTTTTCTCAATAGAAAGCATATCTGCAATCTGTGGATATGTCAGATGAGCACGGACATGACCTATTTACTCCCATCAAAATAATATTTTAATAAAAATGTTGCATTAATATCAAATAAAGGTTATTTGATGTTCGAAAGCTTGTGTATATTTTCCTGTCTTAACAGAACACAAGGTCTAATGTCCTTTCCTTTCATTATAAAGATTGCAAGCTGGAGGTAATGTGATTATGGATAAGCTACGAGAGGCAATGCCATCATTTCTCTACCTAACCAAACTCTTCAATTATAAAGTAAAGACTTATTAATGGATTACATTTTTTCTGAAGATCAAATGTCATCTTTGAGAGGAAAATGAAAGGTTTCTTCTGCTTTGTACAATGAGTAGCTACTTAAATTTTGCATGTTGAAATATTAGCTGTGCTTGGTTGCAGTTTTGCAGCTTACGTTTTGTATTTGAGCATATAGTTGAATTGTAGTAGTGCAGTGGTACAATACGTCTACAATTGTTAATATTTTTATTATTAACCAACAGGTATGAATGGGTGAGCACTAGGATTACATTATGGTTGCTAAAAGATTCCCGACCCTTAAATGTTGGCGTATTTAAAACTTTTATTTAAAAAGTTTTCATAGGAATTGGAAGGAAAGACAAGAACGGGAAAATTGAATTTCATTGAAAATCTGATAAGCAAATAGGAATAGGATTTATTAGGACACAATAGAAGGCTTGATAGAGTAATATGTGTAATCTGCCTTATAACAGGAGCAAACTAGAACACTGGTTCACATCACAAACACAGGACATGGCTACGTACAAAAACGTCATGTTCATGTGCCTAGAGATGTAGATATAAAATATAGTAAGTTGATAGTGCTCAGGTGTTGGTCTACTGTGTAGTAGGTATTGCAGTGCTGTATTATGATTTGCAATTGTGTGTAGGGAGCCAGGTCTTCCTTTGAGCTCTCTACTATAGTTGCTATTACATATTATTATTGTATCGAGGGATGTAGATAGGCTTAGTGAATGTGCCACTTTCACCGAGCCGTGTATTGAGTTACTTCAGTTCACACTTTGCGCACTCCTTCCGTCCATACTCTAATAAGCTACATTTCCGTCTTTTGTGGCCAACCTACACTTGGCTGCTACTAAATCCTTTTTATTTCGCAAAAACCCTTTATGGGGCTTGTGTGAGCAGTGGCCAGATGCTCTCACTGAGCGTGGCAGGGCGGGCATTGTGAGCTGAGCCCCATTGCTCGAGAGGCGGGGGATGTGAGATGTGATCAAGTGGCGGAGTTCATCTGCCAACAATACGCATAAGGCAACGAAGCAAAGCCTCGTCCTCGTCATAGCCTTCGGTTTTGCAACTTTTGACTGTCAAGACAAGTCAAGTCGAGTCAGGAGACGAGGACGAGACCAGAGCACAATTAGTTTTCACGCTTGTTCAGCTCCCTCTTCGTTCTAGGCACCACAGCAAAATTCGACTGCACTGCATGTAACTCACACACGGCAGATAGACATATAGCTACTGGCAGGCATTGTTGTCGACTCCTTATACATTCAGAGCACACTGAGTACGACCCTATGTAGTAGGAGTGCTAAGTGCTAAAGGTAAATAGTTGAGTTCAGTTCAGTCCAAGCACTTTAATTTGGCCTGTCTCCCTGTTTGCCATTCTCTGTCCTGCCTGGCCTGGCTCCCTTCTACTCTCTTTTCCTACACTCAACTCTTCCTACTAGACCACTTGCCACCAGTTGCCACCACCACACTGACATTAACACACATTCACATATCACATCTGAATTAAGAATTCTGCTAGTTGGATTTTTCCTTTCGCCATCGTTCTAGCCTATTCCATCAATAATGTCATTAATTCGGCATATCAGACTACAATAGCAACAACATATGCCTGCCTGGTTTGCAACTTTCCAAGGCTGGCATGACGAAACACATAATATATGTTAAGTAACCTTTCTACTCTGAAAGGACATTTTTATTAAACCTATATGATCAAATGCCGTTTTATTTTTGCACTTCCATTTTGAGCCAAACATTTCCATTTTCAATTAGGAGGGAATTGAAGCGATTTGCATCAATTTTCATGGAAAATGTGCAGCCTGTCAATCTTATGGCTGCGTCCTTATTGCTACCAACAGATATTATAATATTATCGGTAACAATGCTACTTTTTACTTACCTACATAGCAAAATAAATAAAACTAATTGTAATTGTAGCCAAGGCCATCTTTAGCGGCATATCGATGTAAATGCTCCCCTCCCCCCGAAATGTCAATGAAAATAGAAAATTCTTGGGAAAACATTTCCTCGCTTCGTTCGAAATCAGATATATTTAATCAAATGTAATGTAAAGTAATAAATTTAATCAAATAAAATTTGCTTGGTTGCCGCCACAACCAAATCCCCACCCCAACCCTGGAAACTCAGTTTTAAATACGGCACTGATTGTACTATTGTAGTTTACTTAACTACTGTACTGTTAATTTTAGCTGGCTTATTGGCCTTGGCGAAGATTAGCTTACTTACAATTAGTCAGAAATACCTTCACTACCATTTAGTTGATTTTCGAACAGACTGAGAAGTAATTATCTATCTGCCTACAAGAAGATGCTACTGCTGGTTGTTATGTATATTTTGTGTAAGCCAATTGAATAGCGTATTTACTGTAATATATCATTACTTTACATTTAATTGTGATGTCTCTACCTATGTGCACTGTTAAGAGAGAAACGCTTTAGTCAAAGTATCTGCCATATCTCAACTCCAATGCACATCATAATAGCAGCTCTAAGTAAATAGTAAATAAATGCTTCTGTTCTACTAGTAACTTAGTGTGCTAGAAGTGCGTTGCTTGAAATGAGCAATGAAACATACAAACGTTGAATCCAGAGTCACTCAACATCAAATAAAAACCACTAGGATTTTATATAAAGGCAAAGCTAGAACGGCATGGTAGTCAGTTACCTGGTTACCTGTAGTTTCCTAAGTCCTTCTAAGAACTAACTTCTAGCTTTGTTATGTTCTGCTAAACTCAGGAAATCAACTAGATTACTAGAGAGTGGGGCCCACTGATTGCTATTTTGTCTGTTCATATTATTTGGCTTTCATAGACATCTGTCTTCACAGCCGATGATAGGGAGTTCGATTCCCGCCCGGGGTAAATGGCTAGACTGTTTTTGGCGAATGATATGAGTCAGAAAGGGGGATAAAATTACCCTACTCTTTTACATCGTAACAGGAGGCGCCGGAGAGTTTTTCATTAGCATTTATTAATGAGCCGACTTTACTTGAAATTTCTATTACTGACCACATCAGTTCGTTTGTCTTCCCTATTACTAATTAAATAGCATAACCTTCGTTATGAGCTTCAGAATAGGTATACCAAATGTAGGCACTTTGCGATATATTTATCTAAATGCAAGTAGGAGCGAAAAATTGGAATTATTAAAAGTTTAGGACCGTGAAACGAAAAATTGTAACAGAGTTGCTAATGGCTAGTATGATTAATAATAAGTAAATGCTTTTACTTAATTTTTTCGATGTAAAAGCAAAAGCATTTGCCTGTAAAAGATGAAGTAAAAGCATTTACTTATTATTAATCATACTAGCCAATAGCATGTAATGTTAAGAAATTAGAAGAGTATCTGGTAAGCAAAGGTTAGATGGAGGTGGCCGTTGGCCCGAGTGAAAGTGCACGACTGAAAGCTAACTCGCGCCACTATATACGAAACCAATCAAAACGGCCGAAAGCGTGTATAGGGATATGTCGCATCTAGAATTACTGTTTGTACAGGGAAAGTCAGAAACCTGGAAACACAGGAATTTACATGTATTAATAATACATGTATAGGGTAGTAGTTTATACTCCGAAGCATTTTACATGTATTAATAACATATGTAAAGGGTGGTTGTTTCTACTCGTGCAGCATTTTACATGTGATAATAATACATGTAAATCCCTATGTAGAATTTATTAACACATGTAAATCCCTATGTAGAATTTATTAACACATGTAAATCCCTATGTAGAATTTATTAACACATGTAAATCCCTATGTTTCCATGTTTCTGACTTTCCCTGTAGTTACCAAAGTTGCCATTTATCTCTGGCATAAGTATGAAGGCTTTCTTCAAATTCACGATTATGTGTTTAATTTAACATCCGTTCATTTTATTGTTCTTGATACTGTGTTCGTTACATATTTAATTATAGAAATCATATAAAGTATGAAGATGAGGACGAAAGATTCTAGGATAGGTGCAATCGGCGGTAATGAGCGATTGTGGAAATGTGTGAAAAAATCAATCTATCATATTTACGGTTTTTTATTAATTCTAATGAAAAACTGTACATGGTTCATAGTAATAATAATAATTTGTCATCTGCATCCACAAACAACTCCAGAACTAACAAAGAGTTAAGAACACACATGAATCCTAAATAAGATTTCCTTATCGTGTACTTATGTTCCGTGTTAAGCACCTATGTGTTATACATACAGAAACAGCAACGTAACGTAGAGTACAGACCACGGATGTTTATTAACGTACGTCGGCAGAACTTTGGATTTTCTGTTTTTCCATGTATTTTCCCACTCCGTCTCCTCAAGCCTAACTCAAACAATTT
>JAAAYG020028998.1:0-15971 GCA_009936455.2 Tomocerus minor
CCAAAGCAGGCACTGGTCCAGTAGTTTTGCCGGGCATTGGCCCATACTGCTGCCGGCTTACTTTTGCTGCTTGGGATTTCTTATATAGAATTTTGATTTTGAAAATTTAGGAAACCCGTCCCCTCGAAAAGTATGAGTAAGTTTCAAAAAATGTTTATTTCATTGCTCTACATGAAGCCGTTCTCCTTGAGTCAGGGCTGGAAATAATGTCAACCCCTCCTTTCTTATTTATTTCACTTAGGTACTTATTTATTACGGGGGGCATTTTTCCTGTTTGACCCTTAAGTCAGTTAGTGAAGAGTAAGGGAAAACCATTGCACAGGCAATAATGAAAGTACCAGCAGCTGTGAAAAAAATCTACCCCTTATACCAATGTTCGAAGCCTCTGACATGATTTGAAGCTGTGGCCACAGACAGATAAAGGTAGTACCCCAACGGCGCCTTGGTTGTTTGTCTTATACAAACGTCAGATGAAATGCAAAAATAAAGCAGTAAGAAACATATTTTCAAATGAAAAAAAAACTGTTAATGTGTCAAAGTCAGATGTGTTTACGTCTATAACCGTAGTATTTTTTTTCAACAATTGGTTTTATCTTGTGTGGCTGGGTTCTTACTCTAGCTTCCTAACATTGTTTTTTCGATGAAATAGGATCTGGGCCAGACTTTTTATTTATAGGTTCACTGTCAATAAATTAATATTTTGGCAGACAGACATGTTTTGTAGATAGATATGGTTTGTCTTGTCCGGCGCATCAAAAGCATGGACTTCTTTAAAATTCAAAGTCAATGGAAATATTGGTACTGTACTAATCTGTTCTATTACCTTTTGTTTTGCGTGACGCTTCTTAACAGAATGGCAACGATGATATTTCGGAGAACTTGGAAGATTCTGCAGAAACAGTAATTGATAAATCTTCGAGACAAAACGAAGTGGTACGCTTCCATTCTATTCATTATATAATTCTCAGTCGAGTTCGTGTTTGAATATAATGTTGTACATTAATTAATAATTTAAATTACAATTAATGTTTTAATTGACTCTAAGGATGTAGAAGTTATTCTCAATCCTGGACCAATGCTGGCTCCTGACATTATAATTGGTCATTTCATCGATTCCAAAGTGAACATACATGACAAATTGTTGGAAGCCTTGGGCTTGCCACCAGGGAACCATGGAAATATGTCATCTATCATGGCGGAGTTTCATGGTAAAACAAGAAGAGATCAACGGTCTGGAATGAAAGAGAAAGCGGAAAACCCCAAAAACGCTGCAAAGAGGCCTTTTTTAATAGCTCCTAATTCAGCCTCTCTTAACGAAATCTCGGATTCACGGTCGCAATTCAGAACGAGTGTCCATGACGAAGAAATGGTCAATGAAGGGAATGGAATATCGTTAAAAGAAGGACGCAGCCAATATTGCCACGTAAAGTAAGTGTTTGCTATACAAATATCCATTAGAAATTACATTTAAAGTAACCAGAGGAAACATGTATACAATTTCACCTTGACAATACATCCCCAATTTTTAAAATGACCCGTTTTTAAATAGTTTTTAAGGAACTGAATTACATGTAGCAAAAAAGCCAGATAGAACCACCACCATACTAAATTAAGTAGGTAGCACACTTTTTCTACGTAATACTTTTTAGTAGGCAATGTAGTAGCATTGATGCATTTGGCATACCTTGCAAGTAAAATAGCCTGCCACTAAATAATGAAACAATGCTGTTTAATGCATGTAGATAAGTGTTACAAGAAATGAATACAAATCTGTATTTCATGTATTACTTATACTTTTAAGCATGGCACAGGATGTAATGAGAATACTGGAACTGAAGTGACAATATATGGGTTATGTCTATAAAGGGACAATAATTCTCCTTTTGTAATGTACTTATAAATTCCTCATTACGCCATAATTAGTTTAATCACCAGATTGTCCATAATGCCAATGATATCTATTCATTAATTGCTTCAACAAGGTCGGCAGAGCTGGTACCGTTACCTTTATTATAATACCGCTATGTTTTGTTTCTCAGTTACTGCAAACTGCAACAAATGTTGAGAAGGATATTATACTGACCATAATATAGCCATAAAATCTCTGTATTTTCCAAGAATAATGTATTCGGAAAGGAAAACTATTGTATGTAGCAAGGTTTATACAGCAAATTATCGACTCTAAAGTATTATGCACTGAGGTCTGCACGGTCACAAACTGTAAATTAAAGGGTACCAGATATTGTCATTTGTAACACCAGTCTAATAAGAAAAGGGAAGTTCTACTCGAATAACGAAATAAATTATGTCAGATTTCCTGCCTTTGTAATTTATCACAATTCTCCCTTTACAAATTACAAGCTTCCTTTTTCCCACAAAAATGCTATAACAACTGAAATATTAATTGCAGGATAAATGAAACGAGCGGAAAATTTTCAATGAAATTTGCACAGGACTGTACAATTTTGATTGCTACACCTAAAAAGAAAACTCGAATCATTCTCCATTGTTCACCTGTGAAATTAGGAAACTGTTCAACAACGAGAGACACGTTGACCATTAATTTAAAAGGCGATATGAGATTCGGAAGAAATTCGTATTTGTATTGCGGGCCATCGGCTCAAGTACGAGCTACTTCACTTCGGAGACGGATCTCAATTCGGGTTAAGCAAAACCCTAGTATCAACGAAGAAATGCAATGTAGTTTTTTCTCTCGCCAACAAAGAGATTACGTAGAGACAGATAAAAACCCAGACACTAGCTGTGGACGGTTAGGAAGAAGTTCCAAGGTATAATATTTTCACTATTTCAATCCAACTGAATTATTAATAATAGGAAATGTGCCATTTCTCACATAAAAATGGTGTGGAACCTCAACATGAAAAGTGAATTTAAAAAAGTTGGCAAACTTTGAACTAAATATCTAAACATCGTAAAGGTCTAATCATCGTAAAATATCGCCACTGTTATTTTTTCTGTGCACTAAAATTAAACAATTTGGACCACCTTCGCTTGTTAGTGCTGAGTCACTATATAAATATATAGAAATATAGTCACTAAATATATGCGACATAATAAATAGATGTTTACGTTTTTGAATGATTTTTTTACATTATCTATGATGTAGATCGTTGGTGGAAGAAGAGTTTATACTCCGAGGCTCTTCCCTTGGGTTGCTCAATTAGATATTAGCAGAACTGACGGGACACAGACTGCATGTACCGGCTCCATTGTCTCCCCAGAGTATATTTTAACTGCTGCTCATTGTTTAAAAAACTCAGAATCAATTAGCGTGTTTATGGGAGGAACTGATCGACTTGAGTTCAGCGGCACGGAAGTTATAGTTCAGGTATTATACCTGTACATTACCTGGTTTTATTTATCTGTACAGTATTCCATTTACATAGTATCTATAAATTCGATTAATTAATGTGTGTCAGGCGGAAAAGTACATTTTGCATCGGAAGTGGAATAGCCGCACTCTTTCAGCCGACATTGCCTTAGTGAAGTTAACAGATCCAGTGAGATATACGGAAGAAATTTCCCCGATTTGTTTACCAAGTGGTCGGCTGCGTCGTGAAAGCATGACAGGAAGAAAAGGGGTTGCTGTGGGCTGGGGTCGACTGGACACTAAACAACAAGCTCCTCGTCAGCTCTATCGCGTGCGATTGCCTTTTATGAATGAAAAAAAGTGTCAAAATTTCTACCAAAGATATTTCCATCCGAAAACGATGTTTTGTACTGATTCTACTGTTGAGGTATTTCATTTTTCAGAGATTGCCATACACACTCACACAAGTGTATTAGCTGGCTACTAAATAAAATGTCAATTTAACAATTATTTAGAAAACAAATGAAATTATGTAGTTTTCTTCTGCTATTTTGGTTTTGCCTCTTATTTATTTTAGTAGAATTTAATCTATTGTAAAATATACTATTTATTCCAGTCTGCAATATGCTACGGCGATAGTGGAGGCAGTTTGATGTATAAGCGTCAGGAGAAAGTGTACCAGGTGAGACAAGGATTTTCAATTTTAAATAGAGTTGCACAGCCCATGGACGTATTGAGGGGATGGGCACAGGGGCAAAAAATTCCCTCCCCCCTAAATGTAGAAAAAAAGAGAAAATTTTCGGAAAAACGAGCAAAATTGTCCGCGCTTCCCGCGAAATGACATATAAGTCATCAATTTTTAGGCTGAAATCCCAAAAGTTTTCGCGCTACGCCCAATTACAGCATTCAAAAATATCGTAATAAAATGTGTTTGGCTTTGCCCCCCCCCCCAAATCTGAGTTCTAAATATGGCCTTGGTACAGCCACCTAAACTTCACATTTTGTCGCTTATAAGTCCGTCACAAACAAGTTGGAGACTATGGATTTCATAGTATGAAATTGATATATTTGAGCCTTTGGGGCACTTCAGGAATTAAGATTGTTTAGCGAGCGAATCCAAGCGAAGCGACTAGAATTTGATATTCTAACTCAAAATGGAATGAAAAATAGTTCGTTTTGCTCGAAGCATTGAAAACTTAGGGTATTTTCTGCATATTTTTCTAATTTTTTTTTTATTTCTAGGAGTAGTTAAACTCTTGAAACAAAATGGTACATGTTAGTGTAGCCATTAACGGTTAATAGAGTGAGGTCTAAAATATATTTTAAAATGTCTAATGTATGATAATTTTAAACGCAGCTTGGGGTAGCGTCGTTCAGCCTGAGTAAAACATGCGGCGACAGTCCAGATGTATTTACCAAAGTTGGAGAGTACACCACTTGGATCAAAAATCGTATTCGCCCTGATGGTTAACGAATGACAATAGTTCCAAAGCTACTCATTATATTTATGCTGACATTCCTCAAAGGTTATAGGTTAAATAGTAGAATGTACTTTGTTCGAATGACTTTTTTAGGGCAAAAGCAAAATGTTCGAATGGTTGAAGCAATAAGATATAATTTAAAGGCAATCTGTTCGAATGAGGTACCTATGCAAAATTATAGAATGAAAGAGACAATTTGTTCGCCTATAGCTGATTAGCGGATAACAAAGAAACAATAAATCCTTTTCACTGAGTCAGTTCACTTCTTTAGGAAATCTTAGACTCGAATCCGTCAAGTCCCAAAAAGAAAGGATAAGTTAGCATTGGCGGCATGCCCTTTTGCAAGCTGGACAGAGTGAAATTTTGAAAGGGCGATTTAAAAATGTCTTTGAAAACTTAGGACTGTAGTCAGTGCATAATATTTATGAAGAAATATTGAAATATTTGCGTAGTAAGGCAGGAGATTTTTAGCCTTAAGTTTTGGTCCTCCTTGTACATAGATTAGTATTAAGCCAGATCCACGTTTAAGAGAATTTGCAAAGTATTTTTCGAGAAAATATGAATGAAAATCGTAACTAAATCAGAAAATTTGGATAAATATTTGGTTAGCTTGGGATAGTGTAAAAAAGAATGGCTGGCTCCACTAATTCTGTCGCAGGAAATCAATTAACACGGTAGGTTTATCGTTCAAAAAGGTGCATTACATTTTATGGAAAGTTTATGAAGACAAATGAAGAACTATCATCGAATGCAGAATGGTAATGTTAATGACTTGAAAATCCCTGCCAAAAAATAGCCACGATGGATACCATAAAATACCTTATAGAACTGAGCCGCCATTTTTTCATATTAAAATAAAAGAAACAATTCACATAAATAAAACAATTTCACTATAATCTAATTGTTTGATAAATATGTTTATAGTGACACAAGGCCCGTTAGTACATTACTATGTACTCAAACATTGATACAAATGTTTCTGATAGACGATGATAACAGTTCAGAACTGAAGATTACCTTTGCTGTCCTTTCTGTCTTATATGGCTGATTAATCACAGCAAATATTTATGGTTATGGTTAAGTTAAATTTGACCATTTTGGGTAACCCATTCGAACAAATTGTCTTTGCATTCCATCTTATTGCATTATCTATTCTAATATTTTGCTTTTGCATTCTACATTTCTGCTTGAGACCATTGGCACATATTGAATTCGGCTATTTAGCCGAACACCTACTCAAAACCTAAATGTTCGCCAAACATTTTGTTTGTATTTATTTGTATATTATCATATATCTCATTGTAATTTTGTTGCTATTTATATATTTTTTCCCTTACGTGAAGTTAGCGATCATTAAAGCTATTAAATCCTAATGCACTTAATCATATATTTTATATCACATCATTATTTATTTAGATTTCAAAAGGGTATTTAAGGGTTGTCGTATTTTCAGAACGCAACTTTTGGCGATAATGCATGAAAAACGAGTAGTAAAACAGTAGTTCATGTTACTATGATTATTTTTACATCACGCATCATTACTATCGACAGCATATTATACTATTTAGTCAAAAAGTCACCAATAAGTAACCATTCAAAAACGATAATATTTGTACTGATTAGTTATTAACTTCATTGTGATTATACAAATACAACATCAAATGTAAAATATTTTTCTGTTATTTGGCTACTTTTTCTTCATGAAAAAAACGAAGAAAATAATCAAAATGTGGTAGCAACTAACATAACTTAGAAAGTGGCATTTCGAACTTTTGCACCCCCTATAACATTTTCAATGAACTCATTAGAGAAAACAGATATTTAAAGACAAAAAATTGTGAAGTAAATACTTGAAATTAAACCTTCAACCTTTGAGATTCTTAGTGATTTATAACCCTTTCTATTTTTCATAACTTACATTTTTCATTTTCATATTGCTAAGCTGAAAGCATTGTCAGTCAGTGCCACACTCACACTGGCCACTGCCTGCGACTTTTGCCATTGTATTGCACTGCATGCACTGTATTATTTGCACATGTCATTTGTAAATAAAGCATCTATAATCTGCGCTATTCCTGGTCTTTTCTGGAGGGATTTTAAGTATCAATCCATTGTTTATGTACACATGTATTGAAAGCCACATGTAGTTTGAAAAACCTCTTTCTGCTTACTACTGCTTTGTTATCGTGGTATTTTCAGATTTTCGGATTTGGACAGACGACGGAACGGAGGAGTTAATAATTAGACCGTTAGATATCAAATATATAAATAACGAATATGAATCATAAAGTTGGTAGCCGTCAACAGTTTGACTACGACCAGTTTGTCCGGGATCCCATACAGTACAAAGAGCAGGCTTTTGGTACGATTTCCTTTTAACTTGAACATTGAATATTTAACGTTTTATCAACTGTTTGTATTTGTTGTTAATGAACAGTCATGCAATCTCCCTATTAATTGAAGATTGTAGAAGTCTTTTCAATTGAAAACAATAATTTAAAATGCTTATTTAAATTCTTCAATGTGTGCAATTTATAATAATGTAAAAATTAACTTGAGAGGAGGCGATGCGTATGTGAAAGTAAGAAATACCAGTCAAATTAAATTATATTAAATGAAAACAATAATTTTTGTTAACAGAAGAAGTATTATCGAATTGCGGCGATGGATCTACAAGTGCAGCCTACCCAAAGTTGCGTGACCAATTTCATAGTTCAATCCAGGCGCAAGATTTCCAAAAGGTAGAAAACTATTTGGAGCAATATATGGATTTAGTATTTGTTTCAAAATATTTTAGTTGCTCGGAAGGTAATTTAGTATTGCAGGGTAACTAAGTAGTTCTTCTAGGCGAAGTTTATAAGTAATCTCTACAGTAAAGGGTGAAGGTTCTTTTAAAACTAATGTTTCTTCAATTCAGACGAAATGTTTGAACTCGACTAAGGATGAAGATGTTAAAAACGGAAATGTCTATCGCTTTCGATGCATGGTTCAAGATTGTTACGAGGAGAATGAATACTTCTTCTCCATCTACAATTCTTGTAGCGTGACCAAAAAATCTGGTTTCCTTATGGAGGATTTGGATGACGAGCAAGAAGTAAGTAAAAATATTTATTGAACAGTTGTTATCGTTTTGAAATTATGCTTTTGAGGTTTATATTATTAGTATGTTTCCGAATTGATTTTGCATGAATTATTAAAAAGGCTCAAATGGCTTTGTTTACTACAGGTTGAAATAGACATGACAGCTTTGAGAAACCGATTAAAGCCAAGACGCGTGTTAAAATGCATTTCTGTTCCCGGAGAAAATGAATGGCTCTCAAATGTAACTATTTTTTTTATTAATATAGCATGTTAAAACATTGAGCCATGTTCATTCTCACCTTTTACCCACCTAAAGATGTACAAATTAAATTAAAAACAGTAAAAGTTAAAATTATTTTTCAGCTCCTTGAAGAACGGGGATCCTTGGCAAATGGTGATGAATCTCAATCTCAATCGGTAGCTAGTATTCAGCCGACTGGGAATGTGGCAAGCATCAAGGAAAAATACGATAATTTTCCACTGACTACGATGAAGGGTTCTGCTAAGTCAGTAATAGTGAAGGTGCTCATTTAAGATATATTTTGGTGCATTTGAATAAGTCTCTTATCTGTTATTATTTGCCCTTACTAACCACAGTCAGTAATTGAGACTGTTCATAAACACCACTGTCGGACCGACTATTTCCAAACATCCTGAAAATGACAAATGATTTACCTATGAGTGCCTAATGAATTAAAATTAACGTTAAAAAACTTGGAATTCACCAGGGGGGAGGTGGAGGAAAGACTTTTTTAATTTTCCAGAAATCCTGTGTCTAAATGAATTGAGATATCAAAACAGTTTTTTTTTGTCAATTGGCAAAAATTGTTAATTCAAGCGTGGAATTTGTTAAGTTCAACAATATTAAAACTCTTGACCCCAAAATGGGGTCATAACCTCAAAAAAAAATAGTTCGTAAACGATTTAACTTACCGAGGTGAAATAAAACCCAATCGATTCAGCATATGATTTTACAGCGGGGCTTCCGTTCGCCAAGTCAAACCGTTTTCGAAATATTTTTCTTATAAAATTTCTTAAATGTATATAATTTTACATATTCTTTTTACTATTTACAAAAAAAACATTGTTTTGATATCTCAATTTGTTTAGACACAGGATTTCTGGAAAATTAAAAAAGTCCTCGTCCCTCACGCCCTGGTAAATTCAAAATTTTTTAACGTTCATTTTAATTCATTAAGCACTCATTTGTACATCATATGGCATTGTCATGATGTTAGGAATAAGTCGGTCCGAAAATGGTTTCTATGAAGAGTCTCTCATTTGTATTTGGAACCTATATCCGAAGAAATTGAAGTTAAAATAAAGGCAACATTTTTAATTACTAAACTTAAAATTAATTAAAATTAATATAAATATTTTTTGTAGGTCTATGATGAAAATTGGCCATTACCTTTAAACTCTATGGTAGAATTTATTGGAATTTTATATAAAGAAGAAACGCCTGAAGCAGTGGAGAATATGATTGATCTGTCGCTTGAGGTAAATAGGTACCTAATTAATAGGCTCACAAATATTATATTTGTTACTGGAACATTAAAGTCTTCACGATAATACTAAAAATATTTATTGGACTAATTGTTTTGATTGTCGTTTTATAACATTTATTTGTGTGAATCAAAACATTTTCAATTTATTAATGGACGGTAACCTTTTCAAAATTGGTTTTAATTTCTAGCTATGCCTTAGTTTTAGTAGATATGATTGAGAAAGGGAGTCTTATTTTTATTTTATCAAATATTCAGGAAACAGAAGCAGACGCCGGGGCCGAGCTTCCTACCTACAGTCCAGCATTGTGGATTATTCCTCGATTGCATGCTGTTTCGTATCGAAAGGTTCCACCGTTTCCTGAAACTTTTCAGTACAGAAAATTTGGCCTTGAATTGCGTACCAGTATGTCCTACAATATTTTATCATGTGTAGTTTCAAACCTTTTTTCAAGCTTTTACATTTATAGTATATTTTTTGTTTTTTTACTTGACAGCGAGTTCTAGCCTTATCGATTTGACTCGTCAATATCTAATGGACGTTTTACTCTCTGTGAGCAAAGGAGATGATCTTGTCGCTAGATATATCTTGCTGAATCTGATTTCTAAAGTGTAATTTTGACTTTGCATTTGCTAACTATTGTGAGATGGAATTTGCCTACGAAAGAACAAGCTTGAACGTACTTGCTGTAATAATCTTGTACGCTCGTAGTCTGTTTGAATATTTCCATCCCGCAAATAAAATATTTTATCATTACAAAATTTATAATAATTGCTACTAGCACCTTATTACTAACTTTGATAAATGATTTCTTAACAGACATTTATGGAACAACCACATGGCCATTGGAAAGCTTGGAGTTAATATTTTTGGGTCATCAATTGACACTAATGATGTTGTCAATAATCTATGTTATGTTGTAAAGTCATTGGTCCCCAGAAGTGTCTACCTAGATTTTGTGAAAGATGGCATCAACACTGCATTGGTTATACCAGGGTATGTAATGGCATCTTTATTTTATTAATTCATTTCCTGGCCATATAACACAAAAATTAATGATTTCTCTGAATTTATTTATTAGAAGAAAGACTTCTGAGGTCACTCTTAAATCAGCGGCTTTACAACTCCCGTCACAAACGCATATTGTGATACATGACAATATCCCTCCAAAAGATTTAAATCCCACCGGTATGTCTTTAAGCTATCATGAATATTTGTTTAATTTCAAGCTTGTAGTATTTATAAATATTTTTGAAATAGTTTTAGTATATTTAAATCCCTTTATAATATATGGATTACTACATAGTCAGCCCGATCTGTTGTTTATGGTGGTAAAATATATTATTGGTTTTTGGACTACATTTAGTGACTAAGGCAGGCAGCTTAGTATTAACGTCGGTGTTGTTGAGCCAACAAAATGACAGTTACTCTCTTTACCTTTAATATATAAAGTAGAAAGTTTTGATATTACGGTAAAGTGACGTTTATTTATAATTTTGCATTTTTATTCGACCGCCTGCTGTGGTCCCAGTTAACCTATTTGACATCTTCCGTTTACGAATAACTATTCGTTAGAAATAAAGTCGTGCAAAGCGTTATTTATTGTTCGTTTTCTAAATGTAATTTTCAAAAAATTATACTGACTTTCTCCTAAAATTACTGACAACAGAATAATGTTACACAAGCTGGTGAGGTGTTTTTTCCCTACTTAAAATTGTTTTAAGTAAAATTAATTTTGATATCATTAAAATCCTTAAGGTGTACTTGACAGGATTCTAAAGGAGACATTATACCTTGCAACAAGAACTTTAAAATTTTCCTATAAGGATTCTATCTGTCGCTTTGCCGCCGTAGCTTTGAGTCTAATTTCAAATGCAAAATTTTTCAGCCCAGATTCCGACAGTTTGGAGAAACGTACAAAGCTGCAAAAAATATAAAAAAAGAGAGAAAAATTCTCTGGGGCACAAATTTCTGATTTATGAATATTTTCCTTTCTAAATATGCGATAAAAATCGATATACATTTTTTCAGTGCATTTCCCCCACTCCAAAAACTCGTAACCAGCGTCGGGTTGTAAATCATGTCAACCCCTCCTTTAAATTGTATCACTCTTCAAAGTTGAATCCTTCCAGTTAATAATTTGACGGTAATTTTGATAGGAATACGCAATCAGGCTGCCTTTCAGAATTTAGCGGCTACGCAACGGGTGAAGTATGACATCCCATACTTCGATGGTGACTTTGAGTTGGACGCTCCTTTGATTATAGTATCTGCTCAACCGTCGAAAATCAAGGTACGTTTATATTATATCTCATTCAGTCGATATTGATTCTTTGAATTTGGAGGTGTTTAGAGAGAATAAACTCGAACTGAGGAGATGATTGTCTTCGTTGAGTAATTTTTGCTCTGTAATCCGTGATATTAGTTTTTCTTTAGCCTACAGTTTCTAGCTACAAATAATTTACTGATGCTGAGTGACATTTACAAACGGATGATTTTCTTTACAGACTGACGTAGTAGTCCCGCTCATTCAGGTTCAGGATCCAAGCAAAATTGAAAGTCATTTGCAGGTTTTAGAAGCGTTGAAGAATGACAAAATTGGGAAAGAATCCCTCCCTTATTGTCGTGACTATCTTAGTGGGCTCAAATTACGGGACGTTGCTATTCTCCCTGACATGGAGCGGGTAAGCTTCAGTGCAATCTTTGACGTCTCATCGTAATATGAATTCCTATTTTAATTTTTTTGTTGGAATGCTTTTGTGATTTAGGAGATGCAGCTGGACTTCGTCAACTCACGTCAGGTATTAGGACAACAAAGTATGACAGAAGATGATTTTTCTCTTTTGATCACGATGGCTCGGTATGTTAATTCTTTATTAACACATTACATCACTACTTTAGCCATTCATCTTGTGTGACAGTATTCTCCATTTTCTTTCCCTTAGTAATTATTTTTTTCAACTCAATATTAAAATCAACTCCAAAACACAGAATATTAAGTGATTAAGTGATTGGTAAAATGAATTTATGAAGTGAGGTAATCGTAATGTCTGTTAATGGCAGGTCGTGTATGGTTGGATTATTTTTGTTAATGTTTTGGTTACAGATACATTTGTCTTTCTTATGGCTCTGATACCATGGAAATTACTCATTGGCAGGAAGCTCGAAACATGGAATCAGAACGTAAGGCGCGTTTGACGGCTCTGAAGTAAATAAACAAGAAAGTGGGATCAGGTTTAACACAAAATTTGTAGATGAATTGAATAGAAATATTTGTCATACTCCCAAGAATTGGTTATTTATGCCACATCAATTACCTAAATTAAATCAACACATACATTTTAATTACACGTTAGTTGTATATACCTACTTATTCAAAGTTACTAAACAACATTATTCAATACATATGTACATTCCAAACAATACTTCCAAAGATATCTGAGCGTCACTTTAAAATTATTATTGTCCTAATAGTCTTCTTTAGATACAACCAACATTTGTATTTTAATTTTCATCTGTACATTATGGTAATGATGTTAGTAGTAATAATGACCACGTCTTTTAATTTTGTAATCCATATCTGTATTAAACTTCTATTTTTGAAGTCAAATTTGGCATATCAAAAATAAATTCTAAATGCAACATATTTAAAAATGTTATTTCTCCGGACCAATTCATTTAATTCAAAACCATCCACAATTGACAATGACGTTGTGGAATGTTATCCAATCCTCCAAAATTAAATCTTATTTGGGATTCGTTAGCTAATTTTGTAACGAGAGTGCAAATCAATGCCATAGATTAGAATATAAGCGCAAGTATAATTTCAGTTCTCATTGTTCCTGAAAAGTTTATAGTTGAGTTTGAGTCAAAATATGCACTTTTGGTAATTTTATTGTTTCCATAACTAGAGTCAAAGGGAAGTATCAACGACGTGCATAAAGATCTTTAGACTTGTGGATAGATAATAGAATCGTATGATTACTTCTTTACATATTCCTTATATTGAGCACGCTAAAGTTTATGAGCAAAAAGATTTTGCAAGACTTTGAATTTTAGATAATCAATGTCCTTTTCAAATTTGCGTATATATAATATCATTAGAGCGCTTACATATGCATATCATAAATCAGACTATAGGTGTATCTACTGGAATGGGAAAAATAAGTTCTTATCCATGCAAAAACTTTTACATTACTTTATTTTTTATGTTTACTTTTCACTATCTACAAATGGTCAATATGACATTTGACTCTTTGGTGGAATGGACGAAGTATGTAGAAACTCGAATGTGAGGCTATTTCGTCCTATAGTCTTTTCATGCATTCGTAAGCATCTGTGTGTCCGTCGATGTGGGTGCAGAGTCAATGATAGACTCTGAATAGTTAGTGTATCGCCACAAAAACAGATTTTAAAGTGAGAAAAGGCAGATAATTAATGATGACTACGGGAAAGTTCATGGATTAAGTTTAGAAAGAGAAATCTCATTTACATGGTGAAAGTCACACATTTTATGTGAACTTAGTTTTTGCAATGCTTATAAACACTCATGAGACGATTATTAAAGTACGACTTTTTACATGTAATAATGATAATTTCTTGGAGCCAATTTTAGTAAAGTATTTCTGCTAATAGCCGTTTTTATACAAACAGTAGCTTAACTATTTTGGCAAAGTCCCAGAAGCTGTCAGTGCTCATATTATAAGCTGTAATGCTAGGTAGGTATATAGCTATCTTTATCTCAAGATTCCCCATTTACAATTAAGAAAAAGACGTGGACATTATGTCAGAGTAATGAAGTAGGAGAAAGGCCGAGAAAAGTGGGATTTAGAATATTAATATTTCTTCAAGTTGGTGTTCTTGAGTAGGTGAAAGTAAGTTTGTAAAAGGATTGTATAGACTTGACTAATACAATTTTCGTGGTTAATTATCCTTCAGACAACAGAGGGAAAACTATCTAGGAAGTTTGTGCTCCTAGTTTTTATTTACACCGAAAGTCTTAGGGAGCGCGATATGCGGCATAATTTTGTAAATGTCGACTTACATTTATCTTGATCTCTATTACGATTACAAAAGTGTGATAAAAGTCCATTAAAAGTTTTCCAAGGAAAAAACTCCTACCATCAATATCTTTAAATGTTGGTGCTCGAAAGTTTCTAAAGAGATCTGCTACATGCTCAGCAGCTCATAAAGAGCACAATAAGTTTAGTCTCAATTTACTGGTATAATTCATCATCGTCTTTTGATAGGGTGAATGAGACAGTCCTCTTTTCAATTAGTTAGTGACCGCCATAGAAGAGCGGACGAAAAGAGGAAATGCCGAGAGTAAGTAGAGAATTTTCGATAAGCCCCTCTCTCTCTCTCTCCTCACTACTCAACTCAACTTGTTTTATTTCATGTTTCTATCTGACAATGCGCATTTGAACTCTAATCGGTTGCTCTTCTTTTGTTATAGCTCCCATTCTAGTTTTTAGGCTCCGTCTCATTACCAGGACATCATTTAATGAATTTCTTTGCTTTTGTCATGTTTGAAAGAAAACTGTCAACTGCTGTAGTCAGTCTCTGCTAGAGCAATGAAATAATTTCCCCCATCTGAAGGCTTAGCCCAACTCCCATTGCAGCACTCGCATATTAAATGTGCAATTCTATCCCAGCTTCGACAAAGATATTTTCTAAGAGTCTTAGTGACTGTAGGAGTCGAGTCCTCTGATCAATCCACTCACTTGCAACTCCTTCGCCTATAATGCAGCTTTCCTTGAAAATGCTGCGAGCCTCTTATCTTTTTTCTCAATGCCTCTCTAACTGAACTGTAGTCTAACCTTTGCTCCTGCCTGCCTCACTATTGGGCTCTTCACATATAATTTCCACAATGATTGAATAGTTCCGACTTATTATGGCCAACTTATATCATAATGGATAGTTGTGAAGTTGAAAAGGCATGAAGAGAACCTTTGTGATTTCACAGAGCTTAATTAAGATGTCTTATCGCGGCCCATGTGTTTTCTGCTTAGCAACTAAACAGATACCTACCTAATATATTTCCACTGAGCCAAAATTCCAAATATTTGATACTTTGTCACAATAAAGTCCATATAACAATATTCAACTAAGAATGGCCACACACAATAATAAGTTAAGCTTAAAACCAAGGAGAGTCGAAATGGATTTTGGGGATTCTCCTCGGTTAAAACAAAGTTACACTTGTACAGTGTAGCCGTACTTTTACCTCCACGCACTCTCGGCTCTAAGTGAAATTAATAGAGCCCCATACAGAACAGAATCCAATTCTCCTCACAGAAGATAGAGATCATATGCTAAATTAACAAGGATTATGCAGATTTCCACGGAATATAATGAAAGAAACTGAACTGGCAGTGGGGGTTAGATCCTTGTGACTCTATAGGTAGCTACGAAGATTTCCCTGGGAAAAGTACGACCAGAACGTAAATCTTGAACTAAGCATAGGACTTTACGACTTACTTCGACTTACTCCATTATTATATTATATTTATCCCCTTCTTCAAGGATGTCGGATAGACGATTTTGTTTTCTAAAAGATATAGATTCGAAAT
>JAAAYG020029009.1:0-12074 GCA_009936455.2 Tomocerus minor
TGTTGGTTGGATGGTTGCTCACTTTTCTTTAATTTCAACTCACTCACTATATGTTAGAATAATAAGTATAAGTTATACAGTGTAGTATGGATTAAATAAATAGGAGTACTACATACAGTACAAACAAAAGATAATTGAATAGTAGTAGAAATTATAATGAGTCTGTATAGGTAGCCGTAGGATATTATATTATAGTAGTATTGTGTCGAGGCGATCTTGAACAGTCAGCACTGAGTGAATGGCAGAGGAATGAGATTTATGCCTTCCCTGATGCAACTTAATAAGTTTTTATTCCGACACGACAAGATAGTCGAGATGAGATGACATGACGATAGATACAAGGAACAACTCACAAAACAGACAGTCTACGCTCGAGCAGAAAAAATAGATGAGAAAAAATGGAGTGAGAAACATGAAGAGTTTAATTCCTTCTATCTCTCTCTCTCTCTCTCTCTCTCTCTCTCTCTCTCTCTCTCTGTTGTAGTCTGCGTCCAATGTCCATGAACCGTTCTCCTCGATTATGTTACAGGAGATTTAGGCAAAGAAAAATAGTATTCATCTAAGCCAAATAGATTTCCAAAATCTGAAAATGTTATGTGTTATAATATATATATATCTATTTCTGTACATTTTGATTAATTATCGTAAATCTGATTTATATTTTGGTTTATATTTCATGGTTTATATTTTGCATTTTAAAGTTAGAAATAAATGTGGCAGGGATGGAAAACAATTGCCAAAATAAGTTTGAAAATTAAATTATGGTCAAACATGGTATTAAGATTTTGCGAACTATTTTTCGTTTTTTTTAAGTTTCTGTAAATTGTATGATAGATTTATATAGTAGATGATTGTGGTGGGCGTTTCACTGCTAAGTTCTTCTAAGTATACATATATTAAACTATAGAAAGGTGTGTGTTTAGAATTAGAAGGTGTTTATAATCACCTGTAACACCTATACAGAAAATATTGGTTGCATTATATACATATGGGGGATGTGCAACGTTTTATGTGTGTTCTTATGTATTGATGTATATGGCAAATTGTGGATAATGTAATTTTACTAATTACGTTTTATATTGTACTTGTAGGTTTCCATTGTTGAATTCATTGCCGACATTTATTACATTGCTATTGCATATTAGTATGAAATTGCATTACTCTCTGACAAGATTAACAATAAAGGCGCTGCTTTTTGTCCTCTAACTTGTACAACATTATTTTATACACGTAGTAACTAGTACAAAAAGTCTAGGTTTATTATATGGACCGTAATTAATAGATCTTTTATGTACGTGCACTCTGCACTTCACTATCACTGAATGTCTGGGTTGTCTTGTAAGTTTGATTCTTAAGATTGCATTGGCGATAGCTCATGGGAATTGAGCATCACAATTTCAGGCAATGGGATTATTTATTCCGCATATGAGAATCTACAGTAATTGCTTTATGAGAAAAATAGGATTAGCTTTTATAGGGTTGTGGTACATTGCATTGAACTACACTAATCGAAAATAAGTTGATGTTTCATTTTCCTTGACATTGAATCACTACCTACTATCTTTGTTAGGACAAGAAAATGTTTTATACAGTTATCTACTTTGTGCCATCTTCATTTCAGCATAAAATAAATTCTTATTATGGGGAATTATTCGTTTTACAATCGAGACTTTTGTTTTATCTGTCCTTTTACATCATTGAAAGAGAGATAAAAATTTGTGTAATCTTCTTTATCTAAAAATTGAGCGAAATTTTAATAGATAGTTCTTCTGGAGACTGATATACTTAATACAGTAATCTGTATTCATTATGCGGAGATACGTCTCTCATCTTTTACGGCTGTAGTACATGTGCTGAATTAATTGATTTAAAGATGATTCACGTCTAAACTTAAACAAACAGACATTAGTGGGCATTCAACTTTGTAGAGTAAACTTAGTAAGTTCTAAAAATGAAGCTTACATGACAATATTGAAATGAAATCACGAAGATTGAGAGATGATTTAATTTTCTTGATATAACTCAGTAGTTATATATGCCTGTTTCCCATCTCCACCTCTAGATTTCAAGTTTTTCTAGTAATCTGTCTTTCTTCGTCATATTGTGTTTGCGATGAATCATTTCCATCATACGATCCTAATAAAAAACAGTAATAATGATAAGTGCAGTTTTTATTTGTCTATAAAGCCATAGTTGTTTGGCATGGCATGCTCGCTCTCACTCTTCTGTTTTAGTCATCATATGGATGGATGGACGTGTATGTTCATGTTAATGTATATTTACATAGGATGATATTAGAAAAACAGATTATTAGTATTTCAGCTCATACTGCTCATGCACTGACGTCCAATAAAAAGGAAATAGCAGACAGCAATGTAAACAAATCTGTCTTTCTCTATCCATTATTTCGGCTCTGCTCTCCTGACACTCGGTGGTGACTTCGTCTCAATTCACTTTTAGGAGGCTCACAGGAAACTAAACTAAAGGCAAT
This sequence comes from Tomocerus minor, assembly GCA_009936455.2. NCBI lineage: Eukaryota > Metazoa > Arthropoda > Collembola > Entomobryomorpha > Tomoceridae > Tomocerus > Tomocerus minor. Next base: position 2,492 of record JAAAYG020029009.1, read on the forward strand.
TTATAGGTTTCTGTGTAAAGTGTCTATCTTTCTGGAGAAAAACCAACGGGTTGACACGATAGTCCTATGTACATCATGCACAGAATATAATATTACTTTCTGAAGATACATTTGACTAGATCTGTCTCTGACTGACGACTCTCTCCGAGCATAATAATAATAATAATTATGAGCCTTCTGGCAAACACAGCAGATTGGACGGAGAAAGGTAAAAGAGAATTGTAGTGGGCTTAGGTTAAGTAAAGTTCATTTCATCCCATGCAGTCAGCCAGCACAAGATAAAAGTTTACTTTGCTCCAGCTGCAAAGAACGTGAACGTTCATACAAAAGCCTCTGCTGTCGTTTTGTAATGTACAGTTTTGCAATAGCTGTGATCTCCTGTATTGACCTGACCTTCGTTTCCCATCTTATCTTCTCTAACTATTCATATTGTATCCTATCGCTAATAAATCTAGAGCATCATCTCTTCTAAACCTTTTTCAGGAAAATTCATTTCATTTTAATCTATGCAAAACCTTTTGTGTATGTAGAAACTCTTCGCAATTTTGTTTTGTAAGTTTTTCAAGGAAACGCCATCGGATTTAATAGTTGAAAAACTTGCCAGGGGGTATTTGTGTGTGTTCACTAATCATTATTTTTGTGTATTTTCATGTCAGTATGTAGTATGAGACAGTTGTGAACTTTTTATTAGCACTTTTTAATTAAAAGTTTGGGAGTGTAAAAATGAATGAACATTTTATGCAATTGGCAATTTCAAGTTTGCACTTGAAAAATATCGTTTTTTAATTTATGTGAGCAGTTGTACATTTAAAAAGTCTGGACTTGCTCACTAGCTACTAGCTCTCTCACTCTGTGCTCTACTGTAAAAATTTATATTTCTCATAGTTAATAAAATGTGTAGTGTTGTGTCAGTAACATGGCAGTGTGTCCAATGAAGAATGAGGAATAATGAATAAGTGGTTTAGCATGAAGTTGCATGCATGTGGCACAAAAAGACGTCAAGTATTGAATTTAGAAAAAGGGTTATTACTACACGACAACTTTTCAATAGACTTTTGGCTGAATAGGCAGCAGGCGAGAAGGGAATAATAATACTCGTTCATGTTCAAGTTAGCTTTGAAAATGAATAATAGTGTCGAGAAGGTTATGGTAAACATGAAAATAAGGAATATATAGGAAGTGTAGAACGTTCTGGCACTCTTTATCCCTTTTATTAACAAGTGTTACTATTATAATTAATGCTAGCTAGTACATAAAATATATATTTACGGACAATCTACTGCAGTAGTAGTGTATAAAATATAATGGCTCTCGAAAATCTACCAATAATAATATAACCGTACTGCGGTAGTTAAATCCCCAGGGGATTTATTATGTTTACTCATAAAAATTGAAGAAAAAAATTTGTAATAGAGAGTTTGCGAATTTTCATTTCACGGAAACATTCAATATGCAATGTATTAAATCGTGGATGTAAAAGGAATAATACGGTAGAAGAATTTGTTGCATTCTTGAGAATATTATTATTGATTGTGCAATTAAATTTCAGACGCTGATATCTGTACACTATATCTAAATGGAAATAGAGTGATAGCAGTAGCCGGCATTAATAAATCATAATCATGCACCATTTTTTAAAGGTGATTAGTATAGGTATGTAAATTAGTGAGAATGAACCGTATGAGGGTATGTATAGAATGTAGAGATATTGTGTAGAAGTATTTGTAATAAGGTTTATAAATACTGGTGCTCATGCAAACTAGACATTGAAAATTGAGTGACGTTCAGAGAAAAGCTATGTAATAGTATTACGTGTATATAGGATGCATAAAGTTAGCGTGTAGTGTGGTGGTTATTATGAGGATGGCTATTAGATATGCAGAGGAGTCATGCTGAATGAGTGAGTGTAAAAGTATGAGTTTATTGTAGAGGAGTATAAAAGTGGATTGGAGGCTTGGAGGGCATTGGCTTTTGCTTTGGGTTCCTTTTGCATGCATGCCATTTGCCATTGTAGCCCAAGCGGAGATATTGCATTCTATGCCATGCCATGACAGTGGCATAGTGAACCCTATCTCAATGTTTTCACTCAAGTCCACTATCCCATATTTATTATTCTATTGCCCTATAATTGCCCCGTACTTTTCTATCTACGTTTCATTCCTTTTTTCGTCGACCCTATCCACTCTGTGTCTACATCTCTCTTCACTAATTCCGTCATAAGCTATCTATAGAACATTGACTTGACATGAAAAGGGAAAACAAATACAAAACAACTCATTAGCTCAGCCGGCACAGCATTGTTCTTAATTATACTCAACTAGTAATTAACCCCCGTAAATGGCGTAAATGCATTAGTGATGCATTTAATAGGAAGATTTATTGAATACATTATGCTACACACTTAATTCATTGACGCAAAAATGATGTCATGTCATTGCAAATTTTATGCAGATTTAAAATATCAAAATTATGCAACAATTCCTACATAGAAAACTTTTACGGATTTTTCTATATAAATATATAATTTCTATATTATATATATATATATATATATATTTATATTTCAAAGATTTTAAATATCATTATTGGTTTAAGTTTATGTCTATAAAATCGCAAAGTGTCTAATGCACAACAGAATTTTGTTTTGTATGAAATAAAATGTTAATTAGTCAATTGATAATTATTGATATAATGTCGTTAGCAGTTAACTTATGTTAACGCTTATATTTATTTCAACGCGTAAGTCATTATCTAGGAAGGCTTATGTGTGTAAATGTCAATGTGCAATGATAATAATGACATTTAAAGTGTCTCTATTTAAATTGTATGCAGTAAGCAATTTACAGCCGTTGCAGATTCATTATATTTTAGTGTCTGATTATCTGACCTAATTATTTACTGTATGTTTATATTTTATTTCTACGTGACACGAACAGTACATGGTTAGTCTGAATCGATTGCACATTAGTCTGAAGCTTACACGTGTGTTTGTATTGTCTGTTTTAGATATAATATTTAGTAGTATATTAATGCAGGGCTGTTATGTTAAGTCCCATAATGTGGGTGGTATAAACTATTTGTCAAGTGAATCAATAGAAAGAAGGCTAACCGGCTAACCTAACCTATATTATCTGTTTAGAATAGAAATAAAGGATATTGAGTGGAGCAGAACAACGTGTGCACTTAATAATTATCAACATTACAGTTAGACTGAAATGAATTGTTTGTTTATTGGCTTTCGTTACTATTTACTATCGCATTATTTGTAGTTGAAGGCTAACCAATGCTCTATTTTACTATTCTTGTGTGGCACATTGTGCCCTATGTGTTTGTGTACGATGACAGTCACGTCCGGCATAGCCAAACGATTTTTATTTCATTGGCTGTTTACTTTTCGTCTAAAAGAGATTGCTGACTGGTGATTGTGAATGAAAATATATATATCTATAGCTAAGCGACATTGTCTACTATGGTGAGTGAAGTCAAGGCTTATGCCGTCCAATTCCAATTTCATTGCTTTCTATCAGTTTGTCTTATTGTTAGTGTAAATAGTAAAGAAAATTCTACTTAGGCTACAATAATGGCATTGTGCTAGTGCTTACACAATATATATTTATATAATTTGATGCAGTAAGTCATACAAAGTAGGATATATAAGCAATAGCATATATATATATATATATATACTTTAACATGCAATTCATTATATAGAGAATGTAAAGCTGGCAGTTAGTAGAGTATTTATTTGCTAAATCAGGCAATTTGGAATTCTGTGTGAGAGGCTTAGAGAATTCTATAGAGAAAATATTATTACAAAGACTAGGCCATGCTACCTAAAGCATTTTATCAATAATAAATGTGTGCATGTAGTCTCTGTGTATATAGTACAAGAGTTCCTTCTCTCGTAGAAGTGTACTGCACTGGAGTAAAGTTGGCCGCGGCTCGGCTGCAGCAAAGTGCACTGTCCTAATTCTAAATGCCGCATCGCATCCGATTAAATAAACAGAGCACAGAACAGCATTACAGAACAAACGATCTCCAGCACTGTACTACTTTAACTTAAACATATAAAATAGATAATAAATCCTCAGATACAGCGAGAGCTCTCTTATAGCTATACATTGGCCTTCTTATAAACTCAAAAATATAGGCACAACCTTCGCAAACTCATTTTTGTCTTTATAATGTAAGCATCTAGAATAGTAATTGTAGGAAAGTATGCAGAAAATTGCATGTTTTTGCATTGCATTCGCATTCGAAGCAATTGTTAAACAAGTTTAACTTTTTTTATTTAGGCAGATAGAATGGGAGTTGTTTTTATTTGAAGGAAATTATACAACAGCAACGCCCGTTTTATACGAAAATCGAGTTTTTAGCTTTGCACCAGTGCAAAGATGCCTTAAACTGTAAAATTCTTTCGTTCTCTACATTTCTCTACATTTCTTTATAGTATGCAATGGTGAAAGAAGGGAAAGATGAGAGATAAGGGCAGTTTTTGTCCTACACTAGCTTAATAAATCTTAGTTTAGCTACTGTACTCTTCTGCTCCGAAAAGGATTTAATGCAGGGAAATTTTGTTGGGCTCGACGAGGAGTTTTGGTTGCTACTTGCCAGTCCAGACAGGAGCAGTCGACTAAACTAACGTTTATTTATTATAGCACTTGTTTAGTTTAGCTTTTCTAGCTGAGCTGCAGATGGGAAGCTGTAACTAAAGGTTGAATGAAGAATAACTAGTCCAAGTTTGTAGGAATGGTGGAAGTTACCTCGGCTAAGGAGAAGAAACTTGGCGTAGCCTGGAGAATTTCCTCGTACATTTGCTATAAAAAGATTTTACTATTCTGTAGAAATAGATTTTTATTTTATAGCCAGCTCCTAGCGACTAGGTCCTTGGCCTGTCTTCATTATGTATCTAGCTAGACTTTGTAGACTCTTCTGCCTGCGCTGTAACTCTACTGTCTAGTACTATCACCGATTTTATATCTTGCATCCACATAATTTCACATAAATAAAGCAACTAGAAATTCACATTAGCGTGCATTGCATTACACAAGTCTATTGATAATCAGAGAAAAAGCCTGACTCTGTTTTCCTTTAAGCTTTTCCTAAATGAACTGTCATGTCCGACGGATAAAATGAGGAATTATTTAGCAAGAATAATTTGCAAACTCTATTGTGCCCTCCTTTTATATTTAAAGAGCTCTATAGACAGACAAAGTGACGGATTTTATTCGTTTGTCTGTGTCGTAGCCACGGATAGTGATGAAAGAACGTGCTAAGTACATGGCAAGGCTATTTATGTACACATGGATTGATTACCTTTTCCTTCCTCTTTTTTTACGATTTCAGCCATGCACATGCCATCCATCTGTGTCAGTTAATCCCGCAAACCATTCCATGCCATCCCACACGTAACTTAAAGGTCGCCGTTTTAGCCCGAAAATCTAAAATGAATGCATGATGCGTTTTTAAATAGTGCAGTGTGCATTGTCATTTGCATTTCTGGTCGATTAAATTCCATTTTTAACTTTATTTGGTTTTCTGTATACTAGCAATAGCGACCACTTTATTATTTTGTTTTTTCATTATTTATATGATCTAGTTAAACGTAGGTAATACATGGGGATATTACTCTGTTGTAATATTTGCAGAATTTAGTTATTTGTTACTGCATGAAATTGGGTTTCAGAATTTTGGAAACTATTCTCGTGTTGTGTTTTTTTTGCATGTTAAAATATTTTTATTTTTGTCTCGTTTTAATGTTCTATTACAGAATTTGTACTGTTACTTTATTGTATTTTAATTGAATGTGACTTTTAAATAAAAATGATGAGTTAAAATGGTATGGTGGAGAGATTTGGAGTGGAAGTGTTGTGTAATGTGAATGAACAGGTTAGAGATTGTGATGATAATTCAGATTATGGAAATGGAGCAGAAATAAAATGGTAGCTAGTGTGTCTGTGGGATCGTTGGGACGTGAGAGGAAGAAGTAGGCCTACTTTCCTTCTGCTCTTGCTCTACTACTGCTATATACGCACTCGAGAGACACTCCCGACTCTTTCTACTTACTAGCCAACTTTCTCTATATCAGTAGACACAAGGTTGATTGCAGAAACTGGCATGCCATGGTGGAAAGATCTCTCTCTCTCTCTCTCTATATCCCACAAATTCCCTCCTAGATAATGTCAAAGGAAGCCAAAAGATAAAGTCGCCTTACACTTTTCCACTATAAAACATTTTCTGTACAAGATAAGCTCCTAAGTTTAGGAGGTTATAGTATTAATAGTAGAGCTGGTGTTTCCTGTGATGATGGCTTAACTTAAATGGCTACATTCACCTAACTCTTCTTCTAATAGCAATAATAGATATACATTTTGGATACTCATACTATCAGACTTTGACTGCTACATGTGCAGGAATTTTATATGATAGTTTGGCCAGAGAGCATCTCAGTCTCTCTGCCAGATACATATAAAATGCGAAAAACAGACGAGACAAAAGTTTCAGAGTTTGGCTACAATTGTCGAGTCAGTTGCGAGACATTGGCAATGTAGGTTACTCAAGTTTCTCTCTAAAGAGTTACTTCGAATCACAAAAATTCACCACTTACCACTTAACACAGATCAGATATTAAGTCTGAGACCATAGCCAATAAACTCAGATAGATTAACATGTCAAACGGATGACAATTTATCAATCTATCTATCACAGCTATACATAGAGGCAATATAATAGAATAGCATCTCCGTAAGTGCATTTTGTAATTTTGATATGAAAAATGAAGTGGACTTAAGTACACTGATTGATTGTCTTTGATACATTTATGGTTATGACAATGACAAACTAATAAAATAGACAATGGTGCGCCAGAAATCGAAAAAAGCGAAAATATTTTAGCTCGCAGCAACTTCAATGTATAAATAAATAAAGAGAAGATCAATACCTAGTCATTAAGAAAGTTAAGGAATTTAATGAAAATTGAGCAGAAAATCTTCATGGATTTTTATCTAGTAAAAAGTTTAAAAAGGTATGGCCGTAATAATGAATATGATATATTTTTTCCAGACCTGGTACCTCTCACTTCCATCATCTCAGCTGTCATTTTGAATTTTGATAATGCTGTTTTTCTAATTTTGGATTGCATTTATTTATGGTGAATGATTGGGTTTTGTGAGGAATTTCGTTTAGTGTGTTTCTTCTCGAGTTTGTAAGAAATATTTGAGAAATGAAAAATAATGGTCATCAAACTGTCGTAATAGAGAAGTGTATTTTGTGACCTTCTTGATATATCTGTACTATATATAACAATAATAATATAAGCTTTTTTCTAAGCTAGTTGCAGAAGTTTTATATATGAAGGTTGGATGCTGTGAAAATGTATTTCCATGCATTTCATGCCAATTCACAGTTGGGAATTCGGAAATGGGATTTTCAGTGTGTATCTCTTTTATGACTATACTGCTAAAAGTGTATATACGTAATACATACGTTCTGTAATGTAACAAATGGAGTTTTTTGTGGATGTCTAATGATATAATGATGAGATTTTGTGTGTAAGTAAGGATATTTGGTTTGTGTATAGGGATGGTAATATTATAGTAGATGATTTCATGGCATGAGGTGGAGGAGGGGATTCCTTAGGCATCCACGTACACTGACATTATTATAAAATCTTTCTGGCAGACTGAGAACTATTGCTCGAGAGTGGAGAGATAGAGGAATGGGTTAGTGAAACATTAAATGAAGTTGATTAGGAGTAGCTCTATAAGTATAGGCTCACTCTGAGTTAATGTAAGTAGTAAATTGTAGAAGCTCATGCAAGACAAGGCGGTCCTGTTCTGTTCTGCTGGAGAATGTTTAAATGGAAAGAGATGGATGAGATAGGAATAGCCACACGTTACGTCTGTGTGTCTCTCATCTCCAATCCTACTCTAACTATAAGGTAAGGGCAATATAGACAGAAAAAGTAGTAGTAGTAGTAAGCGTAGGTAAGAAAGAAGGAGGTACAGTGTTTTTGTGAGAGCTGACTTGTGTGACTAAGACTCTTCTCTGTTATATTACACTATAGAGTTTGCTAATGGCATGTTCATGCTGATGCTCCTAGGCATTTTTCCTTAATTCTCCTTAAGCCATGTCAAGATCACCAGACTGGCACTGAAAAGAAAGAATTGCAGCTACTAGAATTATTCTATTGCTTACATACGTAATTGTTAAGTACAGAAAAGTACGGTGGGAGCTTTTCTGATGGAAAGAATTTTTCATTTTCATAATCCGGAAAAATTTAAATCCAGAAACCCAAATAAAGGTCTCATTATTATATAATACCAGACACAAGAAATGGTTATATGCAGGAATTGAGAAAAAATTATTTCGTTGCTAAAAATTGTTTTAAACTAAGAAATCTTGTTCTTTCGTATTCCCTATCTTCTTGTCTCGTAAAGGGTGCACAATATTTTCCGAAGTTCCCTTTTTGCAACTTTTGAGGAAGGAGATTTAGTAGTGGTGTTAAGTGTCAGGATTTGGAGGATTTTCCACCAGCGAGCAGCAGGAATGAAAGCTTTTCCTAATGAAAGAAAATAAAAAAGTGAGTGTTTTTGCACGCTGAATCGAACAATGTTGCCATTACCTTGCGTTTAATACTGGAACTAACGAACTAAGTATAACGTGCCTTGCTATTGATAAGGATTAGTCAACGAAGAGAACACATGTCAGGCTAAAGCCAAGCAACTTTGTGTATTTACGTAGTAATAAACTTATAAGCTGTCTGTGACTAGGTAAGTTGCGAGTTGTGGGCTGTGTCGACGAAACATAGTAAAAGCACAACATCCCAGATGCTAAGCTTTTTAAGGCAAGGGTTGAACAACTGATCTCAACTTCGCAGTTACGTATTTATGTGCACGTGAACTCAACTCCCTGAACTTATGTGTATATATGCATAGCTCTAGAAAAGAGAATAATGCCTTTAGTAGAAAAGTACAACGTAGGTATTATCTAAATATGTGGGACATACCTGGAAAACTGTGAGCAGAGATTTTCCATTACCCAGTTCACTGATTTGAATACAAATGTAAATAAAGAGTGTGGAGCGATGTATCATCGTAATAGCCTCATCATCCTGTGTCCTGCATGTCATTACTTTATTTAGCTTTTAAGCTTCTGACTCCAAATACGCAATAGAAAAATATCAGTACATGCATAAATTCTTTTGATGTGTACAGTTTGTCCGTAGCGAATTTTTCATGGCGGGTAAAAAAGTCTTAAAATGTAAAAAATGCGAGTTATATCTATTAGGGAGTTAGCGCTTAGGGGACTTATTAATCGAATTATAAAATGAAAATGCCATCACTACTCTATAGATAAATTTTGAAAGAGATTTCTCATTTTCTCATGTGTACAGTTGCTCTATGGCTCTATTAATCTTTCTCATGAGATTCGTTTGAGAATTACATAAAATCTCAAGTAAAATTAAAAGTGGTGTGTGAACGCAAACTGTCTATTATGCAATGGTGCATTAGTATGTATGAGAGTGACTGTCGCTGTCCTGTAATGCAATTATAAAAATGTGCAACATGATTTTAGTCGTATG
>JAAAYG020029020.1:0-15970 GCA_009936455.2 Tomocerus minor
ATATTTCCCACTTTTCCCACTTTTCCCAGGTGCCCATCAAAATGGGGTGGGAAATGGGAAAAGACGAAACCATGCAATGAGTATATTTATGTAATTTTTACATTTCATAAAATGTTTAATAATTAATGACATAAAATATTGTTTTTTTACTCACAAATCAAATGTCAAATTAAATAATACTACAAAATATTTAATAATGCTTCTAATTATTATTCAGAAAATTATTACTCCACCGAGTGGATTTACTATTTAAGTGCATGTGTTTACATTTTCCCTGAAAGTTGTGTACAGGGTAGCCCTACTAGGGCGACCTTGCTGTTACGGCTTGCCTTGTCTTTAAATTATCACTTGCGATCACACGGAAATATTTGATGAATACAGTAAGGGAGAAATTCGGCTAGTGCATAGTGTGGGGGAGATATATGATTACCAGGGTTACGGTGGATAAAATGAAGGGGTTGATCATGAAATTGGTTTTATCCACCTTAATTTTGTGTCTTGGCCGGATGAAATACTAATTAACATGGAATTTCATCCTATCCAATTTTGTTCAAGCGGTTTTTATGGATGGATAAAATTATAAAATTGAATTTCATCCGGACAATATACAACCCTGATGATTACCCTTCAACTCACTCAAATAGTATCGGAATAGTTTAAATGGAAATTTAAACAGTTCCGATGTTGGATTTTATCTATACCTGCAAGAAAGTTATTCTAATTTGGCAAAGCCACTGTCAATACTTCTTAAGAACATTTTGGGAAAATGCCAAGCAACTTACAAAGCGTTGAAATGATGACAGATGACTTGCATTTTCCTGCAATTTACGACAGTATATGAAATATTTTAGGTTGAATGAGTCTCACTCTCACCGTATATATCGTGATGATTGCAAACTATCAGCAGCCATACGGACTATATTGTCTTGAAACGAGATTCATGTAGTATGACATGAATGTGTGTGTACAGTTAGTAAAGCCATATACTCTTATTCCTGGACTGAAACGAAGTTCATAGAATGTTTCGAGAATTTTCACATTTATTCCTGGCAACTCAAATTTTTTCTCCTGCTGCTGTCAATTTTTGTATTTGGATTCTGAGCTCAAGGATTCCTCCTTTACCGAAAAAATTAATTATATCGTCGATTCTTTAATGGAAATTATTTTGGATAAGACTAAGACATTAAGAGTTAAGAGAAAGAATTTATTATTTATGATAACAGTCCTGACATGGACGTAATCCTGATAGCATTTATTATCTCAATTCATTATACAACTTACATTACGAGTTACATTATTGCACCACCAGACACACGACAATTTGAAAATTTTGCACAACCTCAGCAAAATTTATTTAATTCTTAATTAGTGTAACAATGTATTAATCAATTAGGCAAAATGAATCAGGAAATAATTCTTATATTTAAAAACTAGTTTTAGTTCTTCGTGGTAGCCTAATTTTTTATTCATTAAAGTTACCTTGTTTATTTTCCTTGTTATCTCTGATATGGTATTAGAAAGAATAGTGAAAGCCGGAAAAGAGCAGTGGCGAATGCTATCGACTTTATCTGTTAACATGGTATGTTCAGTTGAAGAGTCTAATGAAGTTGAAATTGAGTTGAATTTGAATTGGTATGCTTAATTCAAATTCAACTATACTACGGTTATACAATTTTCAAACGCTTCCTTCACATAAAGGCCACAGTGGCGCTACTCTATACTTCATACGATTAAATTTAACAAGCCTGTTTAAAACGGAGCCTTAAATATAAATATGACCATGAATTGCAGAATCCGGAATGCATTTTGATAAGTCACATATAGAAAGAACTATTCCAGCCTGAACGGTTCTACCAATTATTTCTGCCATCAAGATCTATCTTATTGTAACGACTGAAAGTTTTCTGTTTTCTTTGAAACAATACTAACATACTAATAACTAAGAAAAATCAATTTGAAAAGAATTTACGAAATGATTTTTATTATTGTAATCCTAAAATGTCTCCCAACTGTCGACTGCAATTTAATCGTTTTCCAAATTTTATTTAGACGAGTTAATTTTCTCTAATCAAAAAGAACAACATTGATCCGTGGCGTCTGCAGATTATAACCAAATCCGCTTTGGTCGAGATTTAAACAATTCCGTAAACGATGTTACTCTTGATTTCACCAAATGGTGTACCTGTCTTCAGGAACCTCCTTATTTTCCTTTCATTGATTTGAAACACACTCCTCGGATGACAAAGTTTTATGATTTTTTCTGGGGTAAATTTTCCTTTCATTTTCACTTATTGTTGCGTGGCATCTCTTGATCAATAGTACAAATAGGAATACACTGTCAAATTAAATGTTTAAGATCGTAATGTAATATACTGAAGGCTATTATAAGTAAAACATAATTACTTTCTTGTTATGCAGCATTGTTTCTTAGAGAATAACTTAAAGTAGCGTTGAGTATATTGTAGTACGAACTTACAATACGTGAAAATGAAAGGAAAATTTACCCCCGAGAAAATCATAAAAATTTGTAGCAATTGCCTATCAGAAGAGTATATTTCAAATAAACTGAGCCAATCAATGAAAGACACTGAAGGTAGTTCCTGAAAACAGGAGCACGATTTGGTTAAATCAACAGTAACAACGTTTGGGGAATAGCCAGACTCATCGTTTATGATTTTCATTTTTCGAATTCCAGTTTGATAGGCTAAAAGGAAAACTGGGAATTTTCCTGAAAATAAAAAGCGCTACCGGAAATCAAATAATAATCCTATGTAAACGATGTAAAAAAGAGGAACATGTAGACAGACAGAATCTGTCATTTCCATAAAGATAAGCTGTACTACAGTTAGAAGGAGATAGCAAAAGTCCATTTTTTTCGGGGATTTTTAGACTGCAGTGAAGTCGTTAAATCTTTTTAGCTGGAATGTATGTCTGCATAATTTACACACTTACAGGCAAGCTAAACATATAATTACGGCTTTTACGGCATGCCGCAATTAAAAATTGTCGGGAATTTACGGCAATAAACGGCAGGCTGCACACTCGATACTCTGTTCCCACTTTTCCAACTTGGAATTTCGGAAGGTTATAACTTATAATAGCCTTCAGTATATTGTATTACGATCGTAAACATTTAATTGGACAGTGTGTAGCTATTTGCACTATTGATCAAGAGATGCTTCGCAACTATAAGTGAAAATGAAAGGAAAATTAATCGCAGAGAAAATCATATAAAATTAGGTCATGGTAATTGCCAATCAGAGGAGCGTATTTTAAATAAATTGAGAGAATCAAAAGGCAAAAAGTAGGTTTGGGAAGACAGGTACACCATTTGGTGAAATCGCCAATACATGGGAATATATTGGGTGAAAAAATAAATATTTCGTCCATTGCGGTATGCCTAAGAAATTTGTGAACTTGTTGTTAGCAACTAGCCTACCACTCAATCGTCGCCTATATTGATTATTTCTACCAACAACTTTATTATATCACTACACTTACTTTATTCTAATGACAGCCATTTCATTGCTTTCTTCACTCTCGAATTACATTTAAGCTTGCCACTTCAGAAAAATGAATTTCAAAATAATTTACAACATCATTTTTATTATTGTAATTGTCAAATGTCTTCCAACTGTCCACGGTAGTCTGAGTTTGCCATTTCGTAGAAATTGTGACTACAATTTAATCACTTTCAATAATTCTTTTTGGACGACAGAATTTATTTTGGCTAATCAAAAAGAACAACCATGGACCGTGGCCACAGCCGGTTATAACCAACTGCACTTCGGTCAAGACGCAAACAATTCAAGATATTTGTCCAACAATTTGTGTAGCGTGAAAATTCTCATGGAGCCAGATTATTCATTTATATTATTGTTTACATTATTCGGGAAAGAAATAAATCGCCAGCCGTCTGTGTTCATAGTTGTCTACGGCAAAAAGAAAAGCAAAAGAAAGCATTTCAGGTGGCTACGGTATCTGAGGGAAGAGTTGGTCAATCCGATCTTCTTGTTGAGGATTAAAAATGAAATCAGCTATTCCGCTCATACTGGACACATCTACAAAACGAACAAGGAGATTTTCAAGTCATTCGAAGAAACGGAAGTGACAGGGAAAGACTGGGAAAAAGTTTGGTACGAATTAAATGGACATCTAAGCGGTACCTACGTTGGGGGATTGTATATTGATTATCCCAGTAAGTATGCCTCTACATTGCCAGAATGCAAATCCACCGTGTATACCTTTCGGAAAAAACGGGGGTTCAGGCAATGCCGAGCAGCCTACAGAGCCGTCGAAACGATGGCGGATGGATTGAATTTTACTACGCTTTATGGTGGGAATAAAAATTTTTTTTCCACGGCAGTGAATCTGAATGGATACATCCTGATGCAGTCAATCGTTGCAGTGTCAACTTCCGACAACTGGTTGGGGACGAAGTTCATTGAAGATTTTATGGATTTGTATCCCGGTTATTGCAAGGCAGCAATTCAATATGATGATGTGTATTTGGCTGTTTTAACTCAGAATACTTTTGACATTTATTCCTGGCTACTCATCTTTTCCCTTGTGCCGCTGTCATTTTTGCTTTCGGATTCCGAGCTCAGTAATTCCTCCTTTACCGAAAAAATCAATTTTGTTGTCAATTCTTTAATGGCAGCACTTCTTGATCAGGATGTTGCCGTTAAGAGAAAGAATCTACTATTTCTGATAACAATACTGATGGCATTCCTTATAACAATTCATTATACAACTTACATTACGAGTGAAATTATTGCACGACCAGAAAGACGACAATTTAAAGATTTTCAAGAGCTAATAGAAAATGATTACAAATTACTGTGGCACATTGATTTGAAAAATGAATTCAATGAAAATCCAACGGAGATTTTCAAAAAGCACAACATGTTGGAAAAGATGAACTCGAGTGTCTACATATATGACTGGGAAATAGAGAAACCAGAGGAAACATTTGGAAAAATTGGAATAAGTATTGATGAGGTGACACGGAGGTTGGTCACAAACTACTCCAAAAAAATTATTTGCTTGACATTTAAACAAGAAGCTCACTTTTTGCCACTGTTACCGAAACTTTTATCATTTGATGGGGTGTGTATGTTCACAGAAAAATTGGGCTCCCCCTTCCCGATTTCTTATGTATTTGAAGGTGGATACCGTTACAAATTCCTTTCTTATTTTCAACGGATGTTGGAAAATGGATTTTTGAATATCTGGATGGAGCAACAGGAAAATATTGAATATTTACCTTTTAAGCAATCGTTATTGAAAATTAAACACGAAGATGATCAGCCAGTGAGCGTGAACTTGAACATGAAAATTCACACAATATTTATTTTGTGTGGATATTTCTTTCTTGGCTCACTTGTCACTTTCTCTCTGGAATGTTTGGGCCATCAAATACTCCCCTCTCTAAATTGGAAAACTGAATACAAGACCATTGCAAACTTTTTTAAGATGTTTGGTAAATAATGGAAGCATCTTGTGAATTACATCTACACTTTAGTATCTTAATGTTGGCAACTGGGCAATTAAGCAATTTTAGGCTATCACAAAAAGAGAACATATTTGTTAGAAACAAGATAGCCTAAGCGTCGAAGGTGCAGTATGCGTCACCTAGGAATTAACGAACAATCTCAAGCTGTAACACAAGTGCTTGCCCAAACTCTTACAAACTGTAAAATTTCCGGTTTTTCGACGGCTTCAAACCCTATTTGTTCTATTTTTAATTTCATTAATTTTCTGCGCCCCAAAGTGCAGGTAGGTTTGGAAAGGTGGGGAATTTGTTCAGCCGCCGGCGCTAAGTGGGTGTGAAATAAAACGTACATGAAATATGTTGTAATAGAACTAAAGTATTAACTTTTGTGTAAATGTACATGTTAATGTCTTTTATGTTGTTAATGAAAAAAATAATATTTTTATATTGATACTTCTGTGGAATTGATTTGCTTTGCATAAAGTGACGACGATCATGAAGAGAGCGAGCCACAATCTGAGTATGCGGAGCCGCTAGGATATCAAAAAATAAGTTTCTACCTTCAAAGATTACATGGAACGATTCCAAAGAGAGAACCATTTATAAAGAATTAATATCCTAAAGATGGAATCATTTAATAATCATGGCATAATTAATAATCAGTGCACTCATGTAGAGCAATGCAATTGTAATTTAATTAACTACAATTGCGATGTCATTTATTTACATTTTAAATAACTATTCAATAAGTATGAATCAATAATATAATTATGTAGGTATGTAGGTAAGTATGTTATGCAAATCTATTATATATAATCTTATGCTTACTCCTCAGCTTTTGTAAATCCAATTATTATTTCAGAGAATAAACAGTGATGACCCGAGTAACTATAAACTGAAAAGGTACGTACGCAATTGAGGACACATGCAACAGATAGTGTGAACAAAAGACGTATTACGTACCAATTTCCGTAAGTTTTCTCCATGTCGTTTGTCACAGACAATTCGATACCACAAACGTCCCTAATCGGTGCGTCAAGATACCCCTGTGATGGCAAATACATTGGCATGATTCATAATCTGAAGAATATTTGTCAATAGTGACAATTTTAGAAATTTTAAATTGGTAAATACATATTTATATATTGGAATTATAATATTATAAGTAATATTGTAATAAGAGTTTGGTCATTCATGTTCATGAAGATCTAGAACGATGTCACCCTTTAAGCTTACACTCCTGGAGTGCCGATCACTAAGCAAGTACAAGGATAAGAATGAGTACCCTTAGAAATAGGTACTTGCTTTCTGTTACGGCTTGCAGTTTGTTTTCGATTTTCCAATTATCCAACCACTTTGACACATTTCGATTCCCACACAGACTATAAAGCCGGCACGCCGTAAAATATTTTTAGTTGCCCCATGCCGTAAATCGGTTATGAGTTTAAAGCCTTAAATATATAATGTATGTGGTTATAATTTACATACTTACATATATTTACGGCATTCCACAATTAAAAATCGTCCGGCATTTACGGAAATGAAGGCCAGGCTCCATATATGGCACATACGATACTCTATTCCTACTTTTCCAACTTGGAATTTCGTATCCACTTCTTTTCTCAGTCGAAACTTTAAGCAGGACTTTTGAACTTTCTCGCTTACAACGGTTTATTAGAGAGTAAAATGAATTCCAATGTAGACATAAAATGATACAGAGCTTAATAAGGAAACTTTTTCATTGTTCATCCATTTGCTTGAAAAAAGAGCGTCTGAAATGTCCTAAATTGGCTACAACTTCTATTGAAAAGCTTCTTGTGGAATTTGTATTACTTATTTGGTTATCGGCAGTTTGCCAGTAAGTATATGTATATGTAATTTTTAATCCTTTAAACCTTATTCTGAATTTATGGTTTCCGCCAATAAAATCACAATAGCCATGAAAACCCGAGATTTTAAGATGTAATAACTTCTAGGTTATCTATGCTATTAGACTCTAATCTTGTTAAGCAGTGCTTCCTGATGATATTGCATGGGTGCGGGTGCTTTAATTTTAAGGAATCGATGAGTTTCTGAATTACGACAAAATTGACGAATGGCATAAAAATGTAGTATAGGCATCCAAAATACATATTGTTTATGTTATTTCAAAGCACATTTAGAAACTCCTAAATTAGCTTACCCAGACTTGCATCTTGCACCACGTCTTTGATATACCCAGTACTAATGTAATAATGTAAGTGGAATTAGAACGCGGCCATTCAACACGATAGTATTGTTAAGAGTGACACAGCGCCCTCGCCTCGATTACATGGGCTTTTTAGGTATACACGGCGAACAGTTCACTCATTTAGTACCTTACACTTGTAATTTTAATCCAGCAGAAAATTGCATGACAATACTCATGTAGGGTGACACAAACGGCCCGATTATTATACTGTGCGAGTGTGACTTTTCTATGATTTTTAGAAATTTTGTTCAATAACTTTCGAACCAGTTATGCCTATTCTTCGACATGCTTATCACATGAATTCCATTTCTCTGGCTTTCGAATGAGCCATGCCACGACCTGTTGCGATGAACAGAACTTGAGTGACATGACGATTACGAAGATGAAGAGATATTTTTCTTGGGAACCCGAACTGCCGTGATAGAAAAGACTCCCAGTCCAGTTAAAGCATCCAGTGTTGCCACGGTAGCTACTGCGAGCGAGTCTAATGAAGGCACTGTAGAAAGCGGTGCTAAAAAAGCAGGCTGGTATGTTCAAATGTATCATTTGCAACGCAAGTAATTAACTACAAGGATGACTCATTTTTTTATAATTACCTACATATTTTTTTATAATTTCACTTTTTTGTCATAAAGTTGAAGGTTGTGTTCATTTGACCTGGCATTACCTGTTTTACTAATATTTGTTTTGCTATAAATAATGAATGTAGTCTGTAGTTTGTAAGCAACTGACTTGATACTATATGATATATACATTTAACACAAGAATTGGTGTCTGTAGTTTTAACTCATGGCATTACGTCACTCTGATTGACAGCTATTTGAATAGTTTATTTATTACTCAGCACCCCGTAGAAATATTTTCCGCGCCGGCGTTGATGATCATTGAAGCACCCTTATTACGTCATGGGTTTTTTTTTTATAATTGAAAATGAGATCCAGTAGCTTTTGTAATCGAAACAATATGGTATATAACTATTTAGCGAAAATAAGTTGAAAAGTTTATTTTAGAATATAAATTGTGGTTTACTAATACTAAGGACTTTATCTACATTCGGGAAAGCGAGAATTAATTCGGGTTCATTTGTTTACCTTGATTCGTGATTTTGTAAAGTAGCGATTATTATATTCTATATATATATAAGCCATAATAACTTAATTGCGAATGTGTTCGTTTAGTTAGTGCTCGATTAATACATTCGGCATGTAAACAGTGAATTGATAAATTAATTCTGCATAAATTATAAAAATAAATATTCTAGTTCTAGCTTTTAACAAATTTTATCTTTTATTTATTATTTACTGCACGGATGAGCCTTCCCATCAGGGCCTAAAATGATCAAATTACTTAATAACATATTTCATTTAGAAAGCACAATTTTAATTGGGATCTCCGGCCGAAAAAGGCACTACACATAGATTTTCTGTTATATAAATATTCGACAAAGTCATCTTCTGCTACCTTTTTGAAAACTTTGAAGCTATCTTTTGTTAATTTTGATATGTAAACCATGAAAACATATTGTATTTTATCAGCAATAATTTAGCAGTTTGTACTATTGCCAACATTTTTCTGAGCAGTAACTCAAGTTTGGCAAAGTTTCTGATTGTTTACTTAATTAAACGAATGTCATAAGTGACATTCGGATTGCTTTCGTTAGTATTCCTGTACGACTCTCGTAGTTCATGGCTAATTTCCATAGCTGGCTACGGGCTATAAGAACAAACCTTAGTACATTATTGTATTTTATCTGCCCTAAAATTTAGCAGTTCGTACTATTGCCAACATTTTTCTGAGCAGCAGCTCAAGCTAGGCAGGTTTCTGATTGTTTACTTTGTTAAACCAATGTTAGAAGTGTTTAGAAGTGACGTGGCGTCTTTCTCCGTTCTTTTATACTTGGGTTTTTCACGAAAATTTGTATTGTACTATTTAAGCAAGGCTGTGGCAGTCAAAGTCAAAGTCAATATCATTGCATAGCTTAATAGGTAGCTTAAGACGCGTGCATTTTGCTTTCTAAGTACCTACTGCATTTAGTGTTTACAAACTATAAGAATTGAAGTCATGCAATACAGCTACCGTATACCCCAAAATGCGGTCCTCCTTGCAAATTGGCTTTATAAATTGGACATAAATTAAATTGTACCCGGCTGCATTCCATTGTAGTTACATTTCTTGGGCTTACTTCGTTTACATGAATTATTCGGGACAGAAATTAATGAAAATATAAACATAAAAGTAAAACCAAGACTCTTAGTTGGCTATATAATCGAAGGGAAGAATCAGT
Source organism: Tomocerus minor (assembly GCA_009936455.2). Taxonomy (NCBI): domain Eukaryota; kingdom Metazoa; phylum Arthropoda; class Collembola; order Entomobryomorpha; family Tomoceridae; genus Tomocerus; species Tomocerus minor. Next base: position 10,009 of record JAAAYG020029020.1, read on the forward strand.
CCATTCTTCTTGTTGACCTTTAAAGATGAAAATAGCTATTCTGCTCACACTGTACACATATACAAAAAGGCCACGGAGATTTTTAAGTCATTTGATAAAACGGAAGTAACAGGGAAAGACTGGGAAAGAGTTTGGTACGCCTTAAATGGAAATCTAAACAGTTCCGACGTTGTTGGATTTTATCTATAATATACAGGAAAGTCATTCTACAATGGCCAAGCCACCGTGTAAACTTCTTGGAAAAGTTGGAAAATTTCAAGCAAACAGAGCTTAAGAGCATTGAAATGCGAGCAGATGATTCGAATTTTACTACGACTTATGACCGTAATTCAAATATTTTAGGTTCAATAAGTCTCAGTCTCAGCGTAAATATCCTGATGATTGCAAACTGTCAGGAGCCATACAATCATTATTGGTTTGAAACGAGGTTCATGGAATGTATTATTGCGCGGCTGTAATTCAATATGACGACGTCCCAATTACCGTTTTAATTCAGAATACTTTTGACATTTATTCCTGGCGACTCATCTTTTCTCTCTTGCCCCTCTCATTTTTCCGTTCATTTACCGAAACAATTAAATATATTGAACTTTTCAATTGTATGTCTTTTGGATAAGACTAAGACATAAGAGATAGAGAAACAATTTGTTATATCTGATAAAGATTCTGGTGGCATTCATTATCACAATTCATAATACGACTTATACTATCAGTTATATTTTTGCACCACTAGAAAGACGACAATTTGAAAATTTTGAGCAACCTCAGCAAAAAGAAAGTTATGGCCGCTCAAATGTTTATTGCTATACTGATCATTCGTTTTGGATTGGTAATTAAAGTATTATATAACAAGTAGAAAAATACAATTTTTTTACTACTAGTGTATTCCTTAGTACAATTAAATTTAACAAGCCTGTTTAAAAGAGTCATAAATTGAATTGTGATCATGAAAGGCAGAATCTGGACTGCATTTTGAAAATCTGTCTCACATTCACAAATTGGAGTCAAGAAACCACTATTCCAACCTGTACGGTGGTACCGCTAAGTTTGTGAACTTGTTGTTAGCAACTATTCTACCACACTGTCCACACTTCGGCTCTATCGATTATTTCTGCCATCAAGCATTATGCCTACTTTATTAGAACGACAGCCATTTTTCTGGTTTCTTCTCTTTTTGACTAGCATTTAAGCTTGCCACTTCGTTCACAAAATGAATTTCAAAAAAATTTGCGACTTGATTTTTATTATTGTAATCCTCAAATGTTTCCCAACTGTCGACTGCAGTCTGAGCTTGCCATTTCGAAGAGCGTGCGACTACAATTTAATCGCTTTCAATAATTCCGTTTGGACGACAGAAATTATTTTGTCTAATCAAAAAGAACAACCATGGACTGTGGCCGCTGCTGATTATAACCAATTGCAATTCGGGCGAGATGTAAAGAATCCTAGAGATTTGTCCAACAATTTGTGTAGCGTGAATATTCTCATTGAGCCAGATGATTCATTTAAAGTATTGCATAAATTATTCGGTAAAGAAATAAATCGCCAGCCGTCTGTGTTCCTAGTTGTCTATGGCGAAAGTAGAAACAAAAGAAAGGATGTCAGTTGGCTACGGAATATGAGGTTAGAGTTGGTCAGTCCATTCTTCTTGTTGACCATTAAAGATGAAAATAGCTATTCTGCTCACACTGGACACATATACAAAAAGGCCACGGAGATTTTTAAGTCATTTGATAAAACTGAAGTAACAGGGAAAGACTGGGAAAAAGTTTGGTACGCCTTAAATGGACATCTAGGCGGTACCTATATGGGCGTAGTGTATATAGCTCATTCCAGGGAGTCAGTTTCTCGATTGCCAAGTTGCAAATCCAACGTGTATACTTCTTGGAAAAAATGGAGGCGGAAGCAATGCCCATCATCCTACAGAGCCGTTGAAACAATGGCGGATGGATTTAATTTTACTGCGGTTTATAGCAAGAGTCTGACTATTTTAAAGTCAATGCAGCTCAGTGGATATATCTATTTGAAGACTTTAATGGTGGAGCCATACTCCTTATATTATCTTGAAACGAGGTTCATTGAATATTTTGAGGATTACTATCCATTTTATTGCGTTGCAGCAATTCAATATGATGACGTCTCAATGACAGTTTTAATTCAGAATACTTTTGACATTTATTCCTGGCTACTCATCTTTTCTCTCTTGCCCTTGTCATTTTTGTTTTTGGATTCTGAGCTCAGTAATTCATCCGTGGCCGAAAAAATTAATTATATCGTCAATTCTTCAATAGCAGCACTTCTTGGTCAGGACGTTGCCGTTAAGAGGAAGAATTTATTATTTCTGATAATAGTCCTGGCTGCATTCTTTATCACTCTTCATTATGATACTTACATTACCAGTGAAATTATTGCACCACCAAACCAAAGAAGACAATTTCAAGATTTTAAAGAGCTAATTGAAAATGATTACAAATTCCTGTGGATGATTGACCGTTCGAAAGGTGTGAATGAGAATATATCAGAAACTTTTGCAAGTTATAAAATGTTGGAAAAGATGAACTCCAGTGTCTACAAATATGATTGGCAAATAGAGAAACCAAATGAAACATTTGGAAATAATGGATTTCTTCTCTTTGAGGTGACGCTGAGGTTGGTGACAAATTACTCCAACAAATTCTTTTCTCGTGTCCACAAACCCTTTAGCAAATATAACGTCCCTTTGATAGCTAAGGAGTATTTAACCGATGGCGTTTGCATGTCCACCCAAAAACTGAAATACTCTGAACCGATGTCTTATGCATTTATTGGTGCATATCGATATAATTTCCATTCTTATTTCAAACGGATGATGGAAAAAGGATTCTTAAGTATTCTGATGGAGCAACAGGATAATGAGGCATATCTAACTCACAAGCAGTCTATATCAAAAATGAGACACGAAGAGGCTCAGCCAGTGAGCGTCAACCTGAACATGAAAATTCACACAATTTTTATTTTGTGTGGATATTTCTTTCTTGGCTCACTTGTCACTTTCTGTCTGGAATGTTTATTATCCTGTTTTCAGATGTCTGGAAACTTCTTTTACAGAAAAGTGTCTTCATGTTGGCCACAAGGCAAAATAAAATGTAGGCTACCACATATGACTAAAATACTTGTCATGAACAAGATTGAGGATACAGGTCGTATTATTGGTGGCCCAAACATTTCAAAGAGTAGTGAGAAAAGAAATCATAATAATAAAGAGTAGTAATATCGGCATACTTTTAGTTTTTATTTTTATGCTGCTAAATAGCCTAGGTACTTTTTAAGTTTCTTTACGCAATAAAAAAGTTAATGCTCAATAATGTCGAATATATTTCTGCAAATAAATAATTTATAGTATGAGAAAATTCTGTTTTTCAAATCACGCTTGCTGATCCGACGGATTACAACAACCAGCATATCTTATTTCAGCCCAAAAGCACCAACATGAGAAAATTTCCATTGATGATACCGTCATGTCATAATACTTCAACATGGAATATGACAGTCGTCCATCTCGAGTAATAATATGATTATCAATATTTTTGTCGTCGACCACGGGTTAGGTTAGGTTAACGCGTTAGTTAAGTTAACCGTTAGAATCAGTGATCGACTAAATATTAACGAAACGTTAACCCGTTAGTTACACTCTAAAAAAAGCTGAGCACAACCAGTTGTGTAAAGCTAGTATACCCAAGTCTTTTTAAGTTTTGACACAACATTACATTATTATTTACCCAACTGGGTCGTAATAAACGAATGTTTCTACAATATTGATTAAAATTGTATGTAAAGTTGTGTATTTTACATAAATTGCCAACAGATGATTTAAATCTACTCAATTAAAGTGTAAATTTTGCTCAATGTTGGGAAAAGATGTCACGCTTGTATGCCACACATTCATATAGAACAACTTCAACAGTAGATATCATAAGCCATAGCTGGCGCAGTGGCTAAGCGGTCCGCTAATAATACGTGAAAAGAGCTGATCATAGGTTCAAGTCCTACCCTCACCGAAAAAGTAGTTAACACAACCATGGTTGAGTAAAATGTGCACTACATAGTTCTGCAAAAAGACAAGCTCAAGGGTTGAGCTAATTGTATACAATGTTGATTAAATCTGATAACTTTTTCTCAACATTTAGACTAAATTTTACTCAACTGTTGTGGAAATCTTTTACACAACCCTGAAGTGCAAATAAAACCCTCTAGTTAGCGAGGGTGGTTTTTCACTCAAAGGTTGAGGATATTTGCGTCAAAGTTGAGTCAAATATACATATTTTTTCTTAGAGTGTAAGTTAACGGTTAGAATTAGTGATAGACCTAATATTAACTTTGGGTTTATGTGAGAAGGAACTATCTAAGAAATCCTTCGATTTGTTTGTGACACATCCCTTGTGCATGTTCACATAGTTAGTTTTAGTATAGTTGTAGTCAAGAGTACAAAATTTTAACTAAATGGAGCGTATCTCTTGACTAACTGTATTAGATGTGCATGTTTTCTATGTTACTCAGCCAGATGTTTATGAGGCATGAAAAGATTAAGGGATTAACTGTCCCTTTGTTCCAGAAACTTCTTGTACCCTTAGCAAGTAAAGCATATGCATGTACCTACCTTTGCAAATACAAATCCATGTATGTATGTAGCTAAGATACAGTCTACATAAATAGAATGTAAACTATTGACAAACCACTGAGTTTCAAAGTGTCCTTAGAGCTGAATACTTATATGGACTTGTTACACTGAGTTTCATTTTCACTGTCTCCAGTAAAACAACTCCCCGACTCTTTAATAAAAGTTACTTTAAGTAACACCAGCGACAATAAGAAATCTCACTGATCGGTTTTTACTAACAGTTAACAAGTTAATTAAGTTAACCGTTAAAGTTAGCGATTAGATAAAATTAACTTAGGATTAAATATTGTGTGTTTAGTTTTTTTGGGTCGTATAATATATCGGAATTCCGAATGATGCATACCCGAATGATACATACCCGATTTCCCAATTCGAAGGTAGATGATACATATCCGAATGCTCGAAACTAGTTTTAACGGTGGGAACGGAAATATTCGGCCCGAACATTATGCAAACATATCCAAGAAAATCCATGCAAGCCGAAACAAATTCAAGAAAATTGATTTGTATGTGCATGTCTTTGTTTGGACTCTTATGCAATTATCTGGATAAGCATGTATTTGTTTGTACTTTTATGCAATTATCTGGAAATGCATGTATTTTTTCGAATTTTTATGCAATTATCTGGATAAGCATGTATTTGTTTGGATTTTTATGCAATTATCTGGATAAGCATGTATTTGTTTGGATTTTTATGCAATTATCTGAATAAGCGTGTATTTGTTTGGATTTTTATGCAATTATCTGGATAAGTATGTATTTTTTTGGATATGCATATATTTGTTTGTATATGCATACATTGGTTTGGATATGCATGCAGTTGTTTAGATATGCATAGAGAGAAACACTTTATTCAAGTTTCTGCCATATATAATGGTAGCCACAATGACTCAGAATACCAATCAAGAGAAAATAAGAAAATAATTAAAATGAGATAACAGTGTGATTATGTAGTATGTTGACAGATCCTCTAACTACAGAAACTATTATATCTTCGAGGATCGTCTTTGGTATTTTGAAAAGTTCAAGGAATTCGATGAAAAGAGAAAATATTGTTCCTCTTGCGCCAATGAGAAGCCCAATGACATCAATGATTTTTAAGTTGTAGTGTTTTTCGAAGAAAGGAATCGCTGTTGAATATTTATCCGATTTTTCTTGGTGAACTTGGGAAGCTTGATCTTTTTCTTTCTCTTTCTGCTTGAGCTTGATCTGTCTATTTACATTCTTGCTGTGGGATCTAATATATAGCCATTTCTGTTTCGTTTATTTATTATGAGAATATCAATTCTTCCTGTTGAGCCATTG
>JAAAYG020029042.1:0-15969 GCA_009936455.2 Tomocerus minor
ACGACACAGCGTAGCTGTGTCGTCAAATGCGAACGCCGAATTTTGGTTGTTTAATCTATCAATTATGCAATACTTCGCTAAATTTCTCATCCAACTACACGAAGCCAACACGAAATAGTGTTGACATAATTGGGCTGTGTGGTGTGATGACACAGTGGCACTCGCCCGATGGTTCTGAAGTTTGTCTTGTTTTTGAAAGATGGTAACACATGGAATAGGCGCTACGGGACGAGGGTGTTTATTGCTATGTGGTCATTATGGCGGAGATGCTGTGGAATGGGGTGTAACGGCGTAGGTGCGTAATGAAGAGCACTTTTTCTGTATCTATTGAAACGAGGTGTGCGAGAGTCATAACATTGGCATTAGGACTTCCTTCGTTCATTTGGCTGTTGCTATTGAAATGGAGACAATGGGATTGATTAGGTGACTGGGTGCAGAGTTGAGCAGGAATAGCCAGATATGTAGTAGGTGGTGTAAGAGGAGCAGTGGAGCGACATGACATGGAGATGTAGATGATTGCAGATATAATATCTGATTGATTGAAGTCTCCATAGAACTCTCCTCCTCGTTAGCTCTAATTCCCGCGCCTTTGTTCCTCTCGCTTACCTTAGCTAGATCAGGTTCCTGATTGCTGACGTAATCCCAATCTCTTCTCACTATTTCCGCAGTCGCTCTAATCTTCAATATCCCTTGATCAACCCACATAATCAACAGGCCGACTTGTTATATAGGCCACTCTCTCGCTACCTCCAATCCACACTTCAATAGCATGCAAATAACGCCATTAGACTTCCTAGCTCCATGCTGTCCACAATCAACCTCTCATTATTTTCGTTATTCAAGTCCATATGTTTATTCCCATCATTAATCCCACTGTCCCTTATTAATTCCAAACTCAGTCTCAAACAACTCAAAAACTCATAATGCCAAAAAAGTGATACATGCTGCCGTAGCTCAGGCTCAAAGACGTGTATACGAAAGAGTAGTGCAACTCTGTGCGCAAAGTACAAACAAATAGACATAACAAAATTAAAAGACAGTTCTAGCAACGGCTTTTAAACACTTTCAAAGTCCCTTAACATTTCCTGGCGCTAACATTCATCTCCTAGTCTAGCTACATAAAAACATGCCAAATTCTTCTCCTTGCCGTGCTTGACGAAAATGCTGAGGACACAACATATTCGCATTTACTAGCTTTTTGGTTACATTTGCATTTCCCATATGGAAGAAATACAGAAAACGAGAAAATGTTTAGAAACTCCTGGGTAAAATAACATCCTTCTATTAGAATCAAAATAAGTGCTTCCCAAAATTTCATTCAGAATTATTTATGTCCTATTTGTTTGTTTTAAAAATGCATTTCTCCCAGAAGGGAAAGGGTACACGGACACAGTAGCAGGGAATGAGTGTAGATAGAGGGAGTTGCAAAGAGGAAGATGTCATTACGGGGAATTGTCCGTTAGGTCTCCTCAGATTGTACTTAGGGGCTATATTATAGTTACTTTGCGCCCGGTGATTAGAATCGTAGAAAGTAATTGTGACGCAGTGTATGCCACTGCTACATCCACAACTTTCATGCAGAGTTGACTTAGGTAGTGGATGAGGGTGGGTAGGAAAGAATGCATTCGTCACAAGGCAAGGTAGAGCAGCATTTCGTTTCAAGTTGGAAAGTTGTGAGGATTTTAGGTAAGTAGGTTACTTTTACTTCGTTACCACTACTTACCCATTTTATTATTTGGGACTTGCGACTGTTGTGAGTGAGTTGCATCCCAATGAGCACACAGTGCAACGGCTACGCTATCAGCTAGGTGAGAATTCCATTGCACCCTACTCCTCCCTTACGTAATGCTAATAGAAACAAGCCGATCTGTGTTTACACAACCTGTGCACATTCAGCACGCACCGGCTACTACTTACATCATGTACATGGAGATCTGTGTTGTAGGAGTGTGGAGTTGTGGACGGAGCTGGAGCCACAGCCACGTCCAACGTGCCGCACAGTGTCAGCTACGTATGTACAGGCTACGAGGATGATGATGGTCACATAATATCAGTTACCTGCGTTGCTTCATGTCGAAATGCGCTTTCATCTGATAATGTGCAATTGAATTGCGTTGCTCGTTGTGGCTGTGTGGCAACAGTAGCTGCCCTGCGTTCTCCTATCTGCGACTCCCATCTAATCTAATTTAATGATGTTATGCAAAACGAGAGATGTTGTAAAGTGCATCAGGCAGATAGGCGATCGAGGCGGGGAGATGTGCCTGCCTAATCTAATTAGGTTTGTTATTGTGACGAGACATGCCCCAACGTTCTCATCTGCCTCATCAAATCTGCACAGCTACCGACTTAATTGCACTACAAACACACACACACACACTTCATCTCTCCACTCCACTACAGACAAGTATCTCTGTCATAATGAGACTCCTGCCACCACATTGCAATTAGTACTAACTAAGGCATCAGTAACATGAGAGACAGAGGTGGATGCGAACACTTAATTAGAAAAACTGCCCTACCCGCCCCCACCACTCTCACTCTCATTTCAAAGGGGATTCGAAGGGGAATTCAAAGTGGACACTTTCCACTGGCTGCCTACAGCCAGTCACCGTTCTATGCGCCTGTATAAACGCCGTTCCTTGTCATCATCACTTGTCAATCCGCTCAAACCAACCTTGACACATATTTTGGCCACTGTACTGCACTGTATCGTAATTGGGAAAGCCCAGTCTTAATACAAAGCACACTAAAACTGCAGTCCAACCACTGCTACTTGTAACCTCCTTATACACATAATTAAAACTAAAACCCCCTCCTCTTGGCTCATTATTTCCAACAACTTTTATTCATAAGACCCAATCACGAATCGTCAAATATTTTCGTGAATAGCAATAACATTATTATGAAAGAGGGACGCGGACGTACGTAGTAGTAAAAATGCTGCCGTTTTCAACAGGCCCTGCATATTCTAAATTGAAAACAAAAGAAATCAAAGGGATTGTTAATAAAATGTATTATTGCGGCTATATGTGTTGACAGTATTCATAGAGACAATCATTTCTCAATATTTTCGATCCCTGACCTTTTAACGCCACTTTCCCTTTCTCTAATTGTAAGTGAGGGAGGCTGCATTGACAATTGGAAAGTCAAGGATTGAGTGACGCGTCTTCATACATTTTTCTCCCAGACTACGATGAGAATGACAGGAAAAGCATTAGGAGATTTATCCTTCGCTGAGTTTGATCACAGCACAAATGCTGATAGAAAATGTGCCCCATTCTCGGTATATTTACATTGCTAAGCAGCACTCAGATTCAATTTCAAGTATTTACATGACAAAGAAGTGCATCTGTGAAAAGAACGGAGTTCTAGGCGAATGTTTCCTGAATGAGCAAATAGGCTCCTTAGTTGAGTAATCATCCCACCGCTGCATTTCGTCCGTATTTCTCTCCTGGATCTCACAATGCTGTGATAACATATTGATATTAGTTAGAGTCAGTCATTTCTGCAACTATGTGAGATAGATCCACTTTTATCATCCCGGAGTCTAATATGTCCCATATATAGGCAGCTACCACTACCTACCTTCTAATTTCAAATCAATTGCCTCATAACTTGAGTAGAAATAGACAAGGACCTACCTACATAATGTTGTAGCCTAAAGAGATACTTGTTCTTCATCCTATTCATCATCATCCGGCGTTGTTAGCGACATTTAAGGGCTCTGACGCCATTTAGAATGGACCTTTTGTATTAGAAAATATTAAATGACGCAAAGAAATTAAATTTCCCGGCTCATATTGCCAAAGATACGGTGCAAACCAAATAACATGGATCTGAGAAAGAATAGTAACAGGGCGATGATTGTGATAGATGTGGGCGTTGATTACTAATTTAGCTAGCACAAGTTTTCAAGAGCGAGAAAATTGGAGCTCCTAATTTCTGTAACACTAAATAGTATTTCCTTACGTCAAAGTCTCAACAAACATATAGGCGTATAGTTGACAGATAGTACGTAGAGTGGGCCTATAAACTGTAAATGTAGCTAATGTGGGCAAAAGGAAATAAATGCCTAACTTATTAAAAAATGGAAGTTGGGCAAATTGACAAATCAGAGGAGAGAGTTCACATTGAGGACATTATATTGCTATTGCTATATTATACTCACCACTAGTGTTAGAACTTTAGCACTGCAATTTACAAGTAAATAAAAAACGTGGGCTTCTTTGGCGCATTTAATTAGCGATAAGCCAATATTGTTGTTAATTATAATAATATTAAACAACAATATTTGCAATAGTGTTGATCTAGAAACATCTATGCCGAATCCAGTCCGAGTAAAGGTGCAACAGTAATTATTATTACATGGTGACTAGTGGGGACTGTATAACATAGTGATAGCTACGTCACTGTGCCCATGCCCTAAGAGCCACACATCACAAACACAATGCTCTCTAGGCATCTGCTGCAGGCATGTTACTCAACTAAACCTTTTAAGCCTTTCTAATGCCTGCAACAAACTTCAGTCTCTATCCAGTAAATAATTTTAAGTAGAAGTCCCAGTGTTTATTGTTGCTATGGGGTAGCTACGGATAAATGATACATAAAATAATGAAATGGAAATGTTAACTGAAAATAATTTAACTTACTGTTGATAATGATTAGTAATGAATTAAGCGTAGGGCGTTAAGTATAATTAAGTCAAGCGTTGGATGACAAATCCAAGGAAAGACATTCAAGTGAGATGAGACTCGTTTACGATTAAGTACACGGCAGTTAGTTAATCAACAAGTAACCTGAAGTAGAAACAATCAAATCTGTAGGTGTAGGAAATTGTAATATAAGAATATAGATTAGCCTTCTGTTCCTTGTTCACACTTTCACACGTATATTATTTCTACTTGCGGAATAAAATACAAACCTTTCATTTCTATGTTCAAAACAACGGCTTATAGTGGGCTAAGATAAAAAGTACCTGACTTTGCTTTTCGGAGCGAGCATCTGTATCATCTGATGATTAGCAGGATCTGGAGAATGCTGAACTACTGGCGACTCCTACTTATCCTTATGTCTATCTGTTTAGATATTTCCTGCAGCTTTGAATAAAATCCTACGGCCCATTAAAAATCCTTGAACTATCATAATTTGAGAGAGTGTATGCAATTGTTAGCATTTGTTCCGACGGATTTCTTCAATTAGATTATGAGATGGCATAGCTATGTTTGTAGGGGGATAGTTAATGACGTGCTTCACATTAGCAAGCATGGACCTCCAAAATGCAGCTCAATCCAGTTATTTATATTAGGAACATTAAAGTGAACGCAACGGAAGGGTAGGAAAGTAGAATATATTCTGGTCCTAGGAAAAAACGGAGAAAGATTAATTATGTTGAATTGTTCCTCGAGTGGATTAGAGCTCTTAAGTGAATGTGTGTCCTGTTATTACTATTCATTATTTTTAAATGTAGGTACCTACCTCTGCCAACAGTCAATTCATACAGCTGCATCAAGAATAGCAAACGACTGACCCTACTAGGAATACTAGGAAATCATCAAGTAAGGTGCGTGGGAGTGAATAAATCAATGCAATGTAGAAATTATGGGTAGCTCCGTATTTTGTATGAGTAAATGAAAGGCGAGTTAATGAATCAGAAGAGATGCTCGACTGGAATAAATCTAATTCTAAGTACATACATAACTATATTGTAAATAGACTACTGGGTACATAGACAGAGGCACGCAGATTAATTAAATATAGATCAGCCAAGTCTAAATTATACTTAAGTCGCTCTCCTTGCGAAATATATAAACATAGATGTATGAAATAATAATATAAGCGATGCGTGTGATTGATGGCCACTGCTCTGCCATTTTATTCCCTAGTAGCCCCTTGATCTCCCGAGCATCTCCAGCTGAGAGCAGACAGCTATCACATTGAAAATCCGTGTTTGATATCAACTTTGTTGTCCTCCAAGATGCGGTGTACAGCTAAATTAGACATTCATGTAAATATGTAAATAGGCCAAATATGTAAAGATAATTCTGGCCATTTGGATTTCCGTTCGTAGCCACTAGCACTTAGTGGACATATAGTTCAAAAAAGTAAAATAGTGCGGACGCCTGGCGGGTGCTATGGGTCGGGTGCTATTACTATACCCAGGTGGGGCATGCGGGTGTTCGATTTGGAGATGGGTCAGAATGAATGCACCCGACAGCCAGCCGTCTGCTCGCGGGGCTATTTGCTATCCTATGACAAGTACAGACTGGAACTAAATGCTGCGTCTAACTTGGTGCTAGAAAGTTTATTGACATTATGGCATAGAAGTCCCTGATAACTTTAATGAGGTAACGTTGTTGATTTGTAGTGAATGATCTCCTGTGCGTGTTACTTAACTCCCAAATCTTCATTATTTGAAAAATTGTGTGGATTTGTAGCAGTGAAGATTTGTATCGTACACGTAGATATTTAAGATAGAGACGCCATAATTAACATAAACCACTGGATCGATAAAGTCTCGAACTAATTAGTTTCTTTGATAATTACGGATGAATTGTAAGGCGTCTGCTAATTACTGAATGTAATAAATCAGTTTTCCTAGAATAAGTAGCTAAGCCATTATGATAATAATTATTAATGGGAAGAGGGGGTCGACTATAGAAGTGTGCAATATTTTAAGCTATAGATTTGAGGAGTGTAGCAACAAAACAAATTCATATTTATTCAACGCATTGAGAAATGTGTGGATGATGAAAGGGAACGTGAATTAGTTATGTACTCAGAAATACATGACATACGGAATTAACTAAGTAGTGCTGTGTTAATATTATAATCATGTCACTATACTGTAAATGTAATGTGTCTAATTTTAAGTACATGATGTAATAAATATTGACGAACTTGTTGATACCACTTCTGTGTTTCTCTATTCATTTCACCAATTACATGTATATACCTACATCCTTATCGCTTATGCAGTTCTCTGTAATAAAAATGGCGTGCCAAATTCACGGAGTGATTAATTAGCAGCACATTCATCGTAAAAGTTTAGACCTGGCCTCCTGGACTTCATTAAAATCATTGACAATTGCAACGGAGATCATTAATTTCCCCACGCAACTGTTACAGTTAGTCGCTTAAATTTTCAACTAAACCTTTAAATCGAAGCCACTATAATTAAAACTAAAACGCATGATTTGCAGGTCGTGATGTCGTATACAAAGGGATTTAGAACGAATAGGATGTGGACGAAGGAAAAAAGGAAACCTCTTCGTCCTGTATGTGTTTCACGAATTTTATTAGACGACGGCACATGAGAGTCGATATGAGATTATGAAACAGATGAAATTGAAACCTAACCTTGTCCTGCCGCACTAGCCTCAATGTCCAGCCATTTCAAGACTCTGTTATTGTTTATAAGAGTTAGGCTCGAGAAAGAAGATAGCTCATGGCTCATGTCCATGTAATTTTGGCAAACGATCCACCCTGCCGTCCACTTCAGACGGCGGCGGATGAAATGGGACAAACTGGAGTCGAGAAAGGTAAAAAATGGCAACCTGTTTAGCAAATGACATTAAAGAGCAAATAGTAATAATTAAATTATCGCTAACAAGAACCGTTTCGCTATTGGCGTAGGAATATACTGGAACTTATTATGGACGCATGTCACAGGTAAAGCGAAATTCAGAACTAAAATGAAAAAGTTGCCCTGAACTCTGGAAAATCAATATCCATTTCTGCAGGTCAATAAGCCGTTGCAAATGAAAAGAGAGCAGCGTTAATAATTTATCGCAGTGTCTTGTGGAGTCTAACGAAATCGAAAAATTGAAATTAGAAATAAGCCCAATTTAAGCACAATAGACAATTTTTGATAATTTTGTTTGGGGGATTTGGGATGACGTGATGGTAAAGGTAAATATTTCTCTTTTTTTTCAATTTTAGTGGAGCCTTTCTTCAGAGTCAATATTCAGCCTAATCCTGCTCTTCCACCATGCACCACTCACTACGCACAGAGATAGAAATCCACGCTCAGATAAAACTCATGTACAATATAAAAGCAGCCATTGTTGATTTAGTTTGGGATGGAACGGGGTACATTTATGCATACGAGCATTTGATTGCTTAAACTAACAATAGGGACATAATAATATTAGATAAATTTGCAATAATGAGAAATATTATACTCGGCCTCTCGGTCCACACATGATGCAATGTAGACCGTAAATGTAAAGTAAAGCTACGTTACAGAAATACAAACCTATATGAAACTGTGCCCTTTGTGCAGTTTCGTGCTCTGTGCTGTGTACCATCATTTGAAGTTTTTTATTCCCTATCATTCCCTAGCATTAAATATTCCTCATTTATTAGCGTGTCCCCCACAAAAATAGCTTATGGTCTGTTCAAAAATTCCTGAGAATGGATATGAATTTGACGGTTTTATTGGTGGTTACTATAGCTTTTTTGTCTGGTGTTTATAGATTTTACACGAACGTTCGAAATCACAAAAAGGAGAGGTTTACAAGGCGCCAAATTCATATTCATTCTCAGGAATTTCTGAACAGACTATGCAACGATTTATTTTCCTATGTACTTACATCCCATGAAAAATATTTACCAGTTTCTACCCTTTTTCATCCAGCCGTTGTTCTCAGTGCAAATGCCAATTTAAAATTGTATGTAGATTAGCAATCAACTGCGTGACAAACTATTAATCTTCAGAGATCCTCAACTCCTCCATTCTTATTTTGAAGTGTAAAACATTTCTATGAAAAATTGAATAAAACCTTATGTATGTCGTCATTAAGTACCGGAACAGGGCTTTATGCGAATGAACAATCTGCCTATCTGTCTGTATGTCTGTCGGAAGCCAAATGCGGTATGTATTTCTCAGGAACGGAATAAGATAGAACTTGTAAACCTTTTCAAAAACTAGTAGGGTCCCTACAAATAAACATGTTGTTTTTTCCGTTGAAAAAATCTGGAAAGGCACAAAATTTCATTTTTTATAATATCATTTTAATAAAATGGTAATACATATGATAGGTAGGTACCTAGTGTATATGTTCAGCGGCAGTCCACCCGTGCCATGGGGGTACTGTGCATGTGATCATGACAGACAAGTTTGGAATTCGAGTTTTAGCTGATCCAAACGCGTTTTGTTCCGGTAATTATTTATACCCGTTTGTAATGGTTTATTAATTCTTTAGCAGTAGGTTCTTAATTTTACATCAAATCAATTAAATGATTCGTGCTCCTAAGATCCCAACATTTTAAAATCAAAACTTCACAAATCTTATTATTGCCTCCAGCTTTAAATAAAGAAGTAAAATTAATTTTGAGACAAGGTCGATGTACTTCTCGTTTAACCTAAACAGCAATTTTGAGCATGATCATTAGGGTATACTAAAATTGTGCCGAAACTTTCGTTGACCACATTCAATGCGTATTAAAATTATCGTTTCCGATGCAACTGACGATCCCCTCATCGAGAGAAGTAAGAGTGGCCTACATTGAGATTAGCCGTTTACATTGAATTTATGGACAGTTTATTACTCCTAATTTTAACGTCATGGGACTACGCATTTCCTACATTTTACGTTGCAGAAAAGATAATGCCCTCTGCTCTAAGGTAAACGAATTCTCTGTTGAAACTGAAAACCACACGATTACACAACGTAGCAATAACAGCCAGCCCATAAAAGATGTAGGCTAGTGCCATCGGTGATAGTGACATGCAATGTAGTGGGCCTTTGCGCTCCTTTTCAAAGATTTTGGAATGAGCACATTTTGCTACCACTTTTTTATTTATCTATAGTATGTAGGATATACAACAAGGTTGACAACAAAAATATGGACATATTTACGACCCAATTTTGGAGGGGGCTAAAATTTAATAACCGAAATATCATAACTACATATTACGTAGGTATTCATACAAAATTTAAGATATTTTGCAAAATAGTCTCCTTTTTTATATTTTGAGGGGCGAGGGTGGCTTCAGCTTCGAAAGACTCCCCTCAATACATCCAACAACACATGGAATGTGACTTAATCCTTTTATTCTCTAAAAGTTACACCGTTATAAAATTATAGGCTTGCATATAAAGCTAATCGTAAATCTAGTTCGATACAGCAAGGATTATGCATGTTAATAACATGCAAACATGTACATGAATTTCTATTTGACAGTATATGCTCCAAGTTAAGTCATAGCATCCGGACCCGACTCAACTTACACAACTTGCAACCAGAAAAATGGAATCTTTAGGATTTCGTATCATTTTGATGCTCCCACGACCTTCTGCGAGAGACTCACTTTTCATTCACCGGACAAGACTAATACTAAAGCGAATGAAGTCAAAACGGCACCATAATAATAAAAATTTGCTTTCAATTCTAATAATGCCATAATGACATCATATTTCCGGTTTTTTAGCCAAAAATAAGAAATGCTACATTTTTCATGCCCAGAACTGAATCTCAAAATCTGAGCTGACTTGTTACAAGAGCAAACTGTGTGATACTTGAATGGTATATGCTACGCTGTAATATTATGTGTCCAGATCTCTTCATTTAGGACGAGGCCCCTACAAAACGCGAACATGCTATCCCTTCAGCAACCAATGCCATGAATGCTATTTACAAACGTCACTATTCACATATTATTATATCTTAAATATCTGCCAGCCACCAAGTGAAAAAAGAAAAGTTGCGAATATTTAGAATTGGGATTATGAGTGAATGATGAGATGATAGTGAAAGTAGGAGGCTAAGAGATTTGTGTTTGAGAAGGAAAAGGGAAACTAGGTGAGATGATGGGGAGAAAGAGCGTTGAGGAAGACGGGCGTCGGGAGAAAGGAAGGGAGAGGGCGGCGGGAGGAAGCGGAAATCGAGGGGGGCAGAGGCCGCGGCTGTTGATGAGAAGCTGAGTAATTGCTCGACTTCCGCCAGGAGGGTCCAGCCTTTTATTCGCAGAGCGGGACCATTGACCTTTGGAGGGGAGTCGTGGCTGCACGGAGCTGGCAGAAAGAAATTCCTGCCCAGGGCAGCTCTCCTCATTAAGGTGACCATTGACCAGCGAGAGAGAGAGAGATGATTCTATTATTATGACTGTGTTGTAATTCAGCTACGGAGACAGGACATGACACACCGTACGTTATTGTGTCTCTCTAATTCCTACTTACGTAATGGACGTTACAGGACCCGTGTCATGTGATACACACACACACACCTACTGCATTAGCCCTCTTCCAGCAACAACTAGCCCGTCCGTCCAGTGCAGTGCGAGGGAGCAGGGAATAATTGGCAACTGAGAGTCACAGACCTGTGAGCCTGCTCCTATTATTCCCTGCTGCACTGTAACACAGAAATCCCGTGTAAAGAGCAGCGAGGATAATAGAATGCTAATGCTAGGGCATAAACTCTAATGAATCACTCATCCGTGAATTCTGTTGCTCTACGTGCTGCAGCGTCGTAGTTACTCACACTCAGCAATTCACCTGCCCAACAATCTATCAAGTACGTATGTAGATTACTTGCCCCCATCCACACACACACACTGCTCCTTCATGCACATGTCTGTGTCACGTACTCATCCTATCATCCTCCTTCGTTTTCCGCAATCCATTCTTCCTCTTCTTCCTGCAATCCAAATAATATTCTCAGCCTAAACCTCAACTATTTTTGATCAAACTGCCAAATTGATTTCAGCAAACTTTTAGATGCACTAACCCCACATCACTCCTACGTAACATCTACGTATTTTTACAGCCACACATTCCTCAAACGTTGCATCCATTTATAAATTCCAGCTGAATAGAAATAATGTCTTGCACATAGCCACAATGTGCTCAGGCAGGCATCCCCTCCGAAATGTGAGACGAATTTTTCATGAAATGAAATGCTTTTTTTCTCCTCAAAGAATGAACCAATCCCTTACTCTTTTTCACCTTTTCTCTTTGCTCGAATTTCATGTAAAAATAATAGTTCCATGAGCCCTTGGCTGTACCGTCAGTACAATCTTACAGCAGATTATTTATGTGACATAGCCAAGCCTGTTGGCAAGGAATGTTGATATCTAGAATTATGAAATACATTTAGCATCTACTAATTATGAATGCCAATACAATGAACACGGTAAAACTGAATTGATTGTTTTATTTTACATACATTAGTATTATATTTTACATAGTGACATGTTATAAGGTGAAGATGCATTAGTGACAGCAGCAGCAGCTATGAATGACAATTATTGTCTGTTGTGGCTTCAGATTGTAGTATTGTTGAAAATGAGGATAAGCAGTAGTGCATCAAATCATTTCATTCAAGTCGAGGAGCCTCGCTTTCTTCCAGTGAAAAACCCAGTGCAAAGTGAGTGAGGGAGGAAAGAGTTGTCGTTGTTGCGCCGACTATGGACGGAGCACACACAGCTTCTGTTTAAATTAACTATGTGTGTATATTGGATATAAGAATTCCGAATATACACTGTAATGAATATACAATGTAAGATAGCAAAGGATTAAATATAATAAATTAAAATTGTGTTGCTCTTCTAATAGGTAAATAGGGAGCATAGGAAATAGGAGGCCGAGAGATTTAATAGAGTCATTATAACCTGCTCATGTCATTACGATATGAAAGTGGCTATGTAGGCAGATGACTGTGCACACTCTTTCAGCTCGCTCTAATATTTTTATGCTCAATAATAATATTTATAAGCAGATGAAGTGGTCATAGGAGGCAGGGAAATGCTTATACCTTAAATAATTGGGAATTTACGTTGACATACGTACAAGCCCCAACTAAGGCATATATTAATTATGATGAATATAAACTGGATCGACTCTAGATGTTATGCATTAGGTGCAAACAATGTGTTAGTGTAGGAACTGTGTGGATGGTTGTGATTGACTCTGTTTCTATTCTAAAGTTATTATGGCATTGCATAGGTGAGAGGAGTAGGTATAGTGGCATGGCATATGCAGAGCTATTTAGCTTATAGCTATACGAGTAGCTAAGTACGTGGACACACTGCTAATTAAGGCTTCTCTATTTATGTCAGACGTTTTTCATTATGGCATTTAAGTATCCGTTATGCCCTCTGGTTTAATTCTGAATCTATTGAGTACACTCCTGTAGTAATTCCTACAGCTACGGAGGAGCCGGAAGATTTGAGTCAGTGCAGTCCTTACGTAAGCCAGAGCAGAGTTTGGGGATTCTGTTCTGTAGGAATTTCGTACATCCAACAATGGAACTTGATCCAACTACGGACTATCAGAAAACAATAAAACCTGCCTTCCTCTCTATAAATAACAACGTTCATTTAAAAAGGATCTGTTTATAGAAAAACGTTGAGCCATGGCCATGTTCATCTTTTGCATGCATAGCAGGAGCACGGCATCACACTCATAGCCATCCTACCTACATAGACTCATGGAGCAGAGCAGTGGATGTTACGTCGTTTGTGACAAGCAGAGCAGTAGGGCTATAATTGTCAGGACAGAGAGAGAGAGAGAGAGAGGAGTATTGTTGGTGGTGGCTATAGTGGGATGTTGGCTGTAACGTTTTTAGCAGACGACACGTCTAAATAAATAATTCTGTTGATGATGGACGTAAATGGTTTGGAGTTACAGAGAGTCGAGCTTTAAAAATAGCTGCAGGTTGGGCAGTTTGGGGGCAATTGTCCGTTTCGAAATCCCCTGCGCGTCTACAGGTTGCGGCTGTGAGGATAATGCTCTGTGTGAGTGGGCAATGTGGAGAGTGAGGTGAGGAGTGAATATCCTGAGTGGCCTCAGAGATCATTCGCCAGAGAGAGGAGCCTAATGACATGGGCCACTGTAAATATTTACAGGAGCAAGGTGGGCAGCTACAGGACAATGAGGAGTGGGGGTGGAGGGGAACTGCCACAGAATGGAATTCCTACACAGCTCCACTTCACAGAAGCCCCATTGTCGTCATTTGGGCTGGATGCGATGAAATGGCACAATCTGCACTCACTCTCTGTACATGGCACATTTATCCCTGATTGCCAAATAACTATCTCTCTACTCTACCTCTACAGCTATGTCTATTTATTTAAATATATCATTATGATGTTGTGTCTGTGTGTATGTGTAGTATGTATATATATTATTATTATGTGATGGGATGGAATGAGTGGGATCTGATGCGGACGAGAGCCGAGGAGAGTGGAATTGTGTGTTGTGACTATTGCCATGCAAATCACAGGAAGTGAGCAGGGCCAGCACAAAAGACAGGTTGAATAGAAATGCAATCCAGAGCATGAAATGGTCACTTCCTCTGATCTGGGATGCCAATGAATGACTCCACAGCCGCCACAGCCATTTCCCACACAGATCACCTCCGACAAGCGTCCAGCCAGTGTCACTCTTCTCCTCGCCACACAAACACCCTCGCCACAACCAACAGTGCCACTAACACAGCCCAACAGCCGTCCAGCGCGACGCTGCACAAACTGCAAGGAAAAACCGCGCCAAGGCTCACACCGACCCTTCAGTGAAAACCAGCCTTCCTTCTTAGCCAGTGCGAAATTCATCCGAATTTTATTTCAGTTTTTTACCCGCATCTTCGCACGTCCGAATTTTATTTCCGTTCTGTAGCCAGGAACCGAATTGAGTGAGTGGTGAGTTGTTGTTTTGCGTGAGAGAGTCGCCGCCCTGAAGACGCGCTCCTCAGCCACAGCCGCTGAGCTTCTGGTGACAGTGAGTGCAGTTCCCTTGATGGGAAGAAGAAGGAGTGAGGATAGTGCTCAATTCTCACGTGTGTCTCCTCCAGATACACGCGCCGTACAGCCACCCCAGCATTCACAATTAACTTTTGCAATGAGACCCAGACGGAAGGTAAGCATATCTTTCTTTGTTTCTGTGCTAAAAGTGCTTTGTTTCCTCCGGCAGGCAACACCCGCCCGCCGTCTGTCCTCCGCCACCGCAGCAACTCCCTCCCGCTCTTCCTCAGCAGAAAGCTGTGAAAGTGCGGAGACAGACGTCGCTGCGAGTCTTCCCTCCGTTCCTTTCCCTCCTTTCACTCCTTCCACACTTCTTGGCTGACTTTCTCTTCTTCACTCTCGCTCCTTGTCTTGACTTGCTTGGCTTGAATTGACTTGAATTAACTTGAGTTGGTTGGTTGGCTGTTGTGATGGTGAGAGGAGATGAGGAGTGAGGCCATGTGGTGATTCAGCTATTCTCGCACGACTCATTAAGTCGACTTGAGCATAAAATTCCATTCGTCGGCCGACTGGAACTTTCTCTTCATTTTTACACGCCATTAGCTAAGTTTTGCAGAGTGGAGGAGTCGCGGGAGGGAGTCGTCTCACTCCCATTCCCTGCACTGCACTAATCGCCTCTATCTCACCATCTCTATAGAGGCACATGCATATATGAAGAGGAGGGAAGGTGAGTCTTGATGGCCACAAAAGTCTCTGTGCAGGCCTCGCAGTTTCTGAGTCTGGTGACTGCGGGAATTCGGAAGGAGAGAGGGAAATTGAGTCACTCACGGACTCTCTCACGGGCAATTAAGACGGGAACTTTCCTCTGACTCTTTCCTACTTTTGACAATGCTGCCTGGTAATTTGTAGCATTCTGAAGGTGACACCTGAGTCCTCAATCCCCTCATTAGCCTCCTCAGCATTTAATGCACACGCTCTCCTCTCCAAAGATCCGCCACTGATGCCCTTGCCATGGCTTACGCCTTCCCTCATACCTATCCCAATACATATATATCCCAATAAATATATATATATATATATGTGTCTGAATATAGATATATATATATATATATCCCAATAGATATATATCCCAATTCTCCACCTAATTCAAAATCCGAACCCTTGGCTATAAGTGGAGAGTCATGGCACTAATGGCACACAAAGACAACGCCAACTCATTGATCTGTGGGCGCATCAAATCCTCATTTCCTTCCGCAACTTCTTTTCATCCTCTGTCTGAATTGAGCAAA
>JAAAYG020029053.1:0-17590 GCA_009936455.2 Tomocerus minor
CATTAGTTTTTGAGTTATACGAGAAATTGAAATTTTACTATGAAAATACCTTTGAGGGGGTATGACAAGCCTTAAGTGTTTACCCATCAGGATTCTAAAATTTTGGTTAGGTTTTCTCTTAATAATGGGGAACCCTGTATATGTGGATACTTGAAGTTGGTTACGAGCTCGCTCTTGAGAAGACTGTTCCCTCTTCCTTATATAAATATAATATGCCAGGTCTATAAGTGCCTACATTAGTTCGGCCATACTTTACAGATCAGTCAGACACCACAGTGGCACGCCACTACAGGGAAACTTATGTCCTATCATATTATATTAGTGATTTGACTTCAAGCTGAGTGCAAATGTAATAAGAGCACTGCTCGCCCCTTTTTTCGACGAACTTTTAGCTCCCCGCTCGCTTTTCTATTATTTTAACCAACACACGAACTAAGTTGTAAAGTACTTTGTAATAAATAAGAGCATGGGTTTCCGATTATCACTAAAATCTCAAATCCAGTCAGTAGAAGGGAAAAGCTTGTATGTAAGTAAGTTAGGATCTAGTAACCAAATGCCTCATTGTCTCAGAGCTCCTTCTCCTGCTCCTGGTGCTGACTACTGTGCCTTTGCTTTATTCTTATTATGCGTCCTTTCCGCTCCTCTCTTTCTCTGCCGTCGAGTTGAGGAAAAGCAAGTGAAAGAAAGTAAAAGTGCAAAATCCATTTCCACTTTTGCACTCACATGTTTCTGAAATATGAGCCTCACTAAAGTTCTCAGTGAAAGTACATTATTTCTCAAAGTGGCTCAACATAGGAGGCAGTCTCTAAAGTATGAATAACATTAGCAATGGCAGCCTACGATATGCATTGTATATTTTTCTATTAGTATATTCTCTGTGGCATACTTAATATTCCATGTAGAAACATTATAGAAGAATCTTCTTATGTAATTCTGTGGTGTGGCCTCTACATCCTATCCCATCCACCAAACCAACAACCTTTAAAGGATTTCAAAGAAAAATGGCTTCCGTCTCTGCTCTAGGCATTTGTTATGGCGAAAATAGGTATAAAACCCACATTGTTATTCATTCGGAAAAGCCAAGGACAAACATTAAAGGGATGACAAAAGTATCAAGAAACCAGCAGTGCAGTAGTGCCAGAAATGTTACAGACAAATCGCAAACATAACCGTAAGCACTAAAGGAATCATACCCTCATTAGTGCGAACTTGCCTTCAGATATTTCATACGTTCGTGAATATATCGTATGTCCACATGTTTTACCTCAGATAAAAATTTGATCTGCTACGACTATCAATGTACCTAATACATCATTGAAACAAGAAAAGTTTAAATAATAAAAACATTTATTTATTTAATGCACATATTTAGTGATCTGAGAAATATTGAGAAAGTTTTTAATTTTCGAAAAGAACTGCGCCATTAAAAGCTATTATCGACGTAATGACCATAAATAAACTTTGGTTCGCCGATAAAAATAAACAATAGGGACCGGAAATGCTAAAGATAAATATGTATGTATTTTAAAGGCTTTTATGTGGACGTAGTGAGCTGTGCCGCATTGAAAATCAGAGGCGGAAAGTAAGTTTCAGTCATTGAGTCAGCTCCCAGGCGATCGGGAAAGGAGATAATGTCTAGGTCCGCAAGCCAAGATAAAGATTAGACACGATTGAGTTTTTATGGAAATTACCATATTTCTAGGTAAATAAAAATCTGTTCAGGGAACGTTCCTGAGGTTGGAATATGAGTCCTCTGACTATAGACTGTCTTTTTTATCATTGAAAGTGCCGTGTCAGAGAGGATTCCAGTGGAAACGTGAAATATTAGCGTTTGTCTAAAACTTTTTGGTAGTTTGTATGGAAGACGGAGCTCGCCAGTCGTCTAGATAAGAACAAGAGAACATTTGTGCAGATGCAGATAATATTACAGATACGTATAGCTGATACAGAGAGAGGGAGTATTTAGTCGATTCCCTATTAGAGATATTTCCTGTGCATTGAAGACTGACCTTCGAAACTCCTCGCTGTGGTATTTTCAATTTAGAAATAGTGCAAATTCTTGTCGTGTTCCAAGCGAAAGTCTTCTATAGTGTACTTGGGGAGGTAATGATGCACTAAAGTCTTGGCACGTTGAGAAATGAGTCTATTCAATTCGGAGGCAGATATAAAATTTTGATTGAATTCACTCTAAAACTGTAGTGTCAGCAGAGAAAGCACTCAAGTCCCAAGCAGAAAAGAGGACAGATATTGCATATTTGAATCTGAGATTTTTCATGGTGACGGCTTTGCTATCTCACTCTGACTCTCTATCTCCTCGCAACTCCTTTCACTACTACAATACTATTTTTAACACGGATAACGACTTCTCACTCCCCATCACCAATTTCCTTCCAATGTCTCAGAAGAATTTAAATTCCATTATTCCTCCATACAGAAAAAAAACATGCTCGACTAAAAACGGATTATGCTTATAGATTTCCTACTCTAAGTAAATACAGTGTGGATATTTGGATATAGGAAT
Organism: Tomocerus minor; assembly: GCA_009936455.2. NCBI lineage: Eukaryota > Metazoa > Arthropoda > Collembola > Entomobryomorpha > Tomoceridae > Tomocerus > Tomocerus minor. The sequence continues at coordinate 2,522 of JAAAYG020029053.1, forward strand.
GCGGTCGACTGAGTAGCTATCTCGAACACGAACACTTTCTTGCCTGGCTCGTTTCGTCATACTAATCGCAACGACATATATTTATACATGCAGAACCATTAAAGCCTCCAGAGTTGATTTCAGTTCGCTAACTACGTTATTGTATAAAATACGAGGAGTTCATTCGAGTGCGAGAGTAGCCGAGATAGCAGAGAACAGAATTGTCAACTTATTGCCAGAGAAAGTTTCATGGAAATGTTCTGACATCGTAGATTACATTACATGCGAGATTTTATACACATTCATACATTCCTGCATGAATACATAACTCCGTCTATATTAGATATACTTGTAGCAACCTAGTCACCAAATAATAGCAGTACAGAATTCCAACTATATATCTACTAACAGCCATCCTGTTTGTTTAACTTAACTGCTCCATGGAACTTACTCACAGATAACAATGTGTACCTATGTAGCGAAATAAATACTCACAAACTACTCTTACAATAGTTACAATAGCTCGTGTCGTGTTACTCGTGTCGGAATCTTACTTTCCAAACGTCCACGTCCTTCTATTTATTTACATTGCAGCCTTTTCAATGACAGACGAGACGCGAAATCAGTAGACGAAGATATATGGCTAGATATGTGCTCTACATTTATACATATATCATATCAAAACAAACTTTGAATTTACTTATATAAGTTGTGATATGTATTTGTGTCAATAAACTTAGGAGCTGGCCATGCATAGAATCCTATGAGTTGATATTTAGATTTAGCTACTGAAACGAAAAGGAATTGAGTGACAAAGTTTATAATTTGCATGTTGGATTGCAATTTAAATTAAAACAGATATATACATAAATGCATCGCACACCCGTTTTAATTGTAAATCATGAAGATTGCTTTCCTCCATTAAATTTCATGAATTTATAAGGATTTTGGCACAATTGCACATTGCAGCATATAAATTGGAATTGTAAGTGTAGCTTTGGTTATAGTATAGAAACGTGGACGTGATTCTGGCAGCTGGATGATGAGGTCATAGCCATAACCATTGGTTGCCGCTATTTCGATTTTTGTATTATCAGCAGAATGTTATCCATTTGCAATTTGAAGGGACGCTTTATACTTTTAGGATAGATTTCCGAGTGGTTTTAGGTGGATTTTATAGGCTGAATAAGGGATATTTAAGAGAATTGTGACCTATTTTAGTATTTGTGATCCGTTGTGGGATGTTTCTTGTAGCTTTGTCAAGTTGAGAGTAGTATCTGCATGTAGTGAGATTTTTAGATATTAAGTACGTGCTTCTCGTACTAATAGCAGGTAAATGCACAGGTGCCCGTTCACACGAGAGTAGTGACTGGATGTATGTAGTATTTAGGTATTAGGTATCCTGTAGCCGTTATCGCGACGGCAGTAGGAATGTACTTAGGCATTGGAAGAGAAACCTCGTCTGGGTACTTATGTGGGGTTTAGGTATGTATGTCATCAGGATAGAATGTGCATTGTAAAACTTTGGTTTTGGTTAGTTCGGTTCGGATGACTGTGTGTACTTTAATGTTGTGCTGCTGTGCGATGCCGGGCTATCGTTGCATTTCGCATTGTCAGCGTGCAGAATGGAAAAGTGGAGTGAGTGGAGTGGAATATCTGTAAAATAGCTTCAGTTTCCAGGATTATTTCATTCTCTGACGTTAGTTCGTGCTTGACTTTCCTTTCCTATCGAATTACTTGACTCTGTGCCTGCCATGCCGTGCCCTGGCAGGCTGTATATGTAGCTGATCTCCCTGGCCTTGCCTCCTTCCTACCCAAATTCATAAAAAGCTTCTCATGGACTATTACCATCAACACAATCCACTGGATCCAATGTGCTATATCCTTTCGGGATGACTCATGCCATACCAGCGTAGTTAGAGTAGAATAAAAAAGAGATATGAACTAGATTTATGTTTGTTTCTGTAGTCTTTAAATCTGCACGCATTACTCTTAAAAGCTACAACTATCTTTGTACTTAAATTTAACTCGTTCCTTTTATAAATGATTTTAAGAGAAGCATTAGCTTAAATAATATAGGAGAAAGCCGTAAAACACACAAAGAAAGTGGGGTTTGTGTGAATAGTGAGTTCGGGCCATGGAGCACACGAAGGCTATAATGTATCTAATAACATCAGTACATATTGCCACACAAACTACTCACTTTCCAGCCGAAGAGAAAGTCAAGTGCTGTAAAGTAGAGCAGGGAAGACGAGCTGTGTAACTTAAAACAACCTAATCTAACGAAACGTTGTAAATTCTCAACCATACAGATATATAACCATTCGTAAAATAGCGACTACAAAGCAAAGCGCCTTTCCATTTGCAATGTACATCTTTTTTTGGAGGTTTGGGGCGAACTGTTGGCTTCCCTTCCCTCGACCTACGTACATATAGAATCAACTAAGCTCAGTTGACTTGTTCCTAATCCCAGGAAATTTTGCGCATGAATTTATATGCATTTTCCCATTATATCCCTTTCTCGGTTTCCTTTGGTTTTGCCTCCTTTTGACTTGGCTGCCCCTCTCCTGTCTCCTAACTAAGAGTTTATGCATCTCTCCGATGTGCACTCTTTCTTGTCTTTTGTTTGCCGATCTGTCTAAAAGTCTACAGATAAATAAAGATACTTAGTACTCCCATTTCATCCTCGTCTTTTCTTTTGGCACACAATAGATGTTACATCCTCATAGCTTCCCTGTCTTTTATTGTCGATCCTCCTGCTCCTTCCCGGCCTTGTCTTATTATTACACGCCATGACCATATCCTCACTCACGTCCATTGAAAATAAATATACAAATAGGCACATAGTTCACACACCAGAAATATATTATTGTAAATTCCCTTTTTTGCCTCTTAGCCGTCATACTACTCACTCTAATAAGCTACATGTATTAAATAAATATACACATTTGTATATCTCTTTCATGCGGCAACTTTATTTATTTCAAACCAGAGACATAAACATAGAGAAAGAGAGAGAGAGAGAGAGTTGAGCCGAAACTGAACCACAAAAGAGAATCACACATTACTACCGCGTTTCCAGCTAGTAATCGCATAGATAACAAAGAAATCCATTGACATCCATTCTACAGTAAGTAATAGAATACTTCAGTTTCATTCACTTAAGCTACCTAACTATTGAATTTCGTAATAGATATTACTTTAGCGTTCCATACAAATAAAATATGTTCGCTGATTTCAGAAAAGTCGTTATTGCTTTCAGAATATATTGCTTTTCCCATTGCATTGCTTCCCATTTCTCTTTTGCTCTTCTTTTCTTTCTCTCCTTTTCCCGTCCCATTTGTCTGCCTGTACTTTATTTGGTTATTTATTTATTTATTTATACGTAGCTCCACACAGGAGATAATGTTACACATTCTCCTATTTGCTCTACGCACACACTCTTCTTCCTCCTATACGCATTCATGTATATTTTGTGGTGGTGGCTACAGGCGCAGGAAGGAAAGGACAAGTATGTAGCGTAAATACCTTCGCAAAATACATCAGCCCAGAGCTTTATGCATCCTTTAGCCTTCCTTTCCGCCCAGTGCAAACAACATCTGAGAGTAACTAAATAAGGGATACGCTCTTCCTCTTCCAACGAGAAACAAGAAAATATCTAAGTGAAAGCAACACATCGGGGAGGAGGACCAAACCATAGGTAATGCTAAAAATAAAAAGGCACCAACACAGCATTTTTAGTCGTGCATAGAAAATATCCACATTGGCATTATCTGTAGCAGGAGATAGCGACGGATGGAAGGAGAAGGCACCAGTGTGTCAATATGCCCGTGCAGAATAAATTCTGAGAGAGACGAACGAGGAACATGTACACTGTGTGTTTATAATAGAAAATGCAATAAGGAGCAACACAACAAGATGAGTGCATGAGTCCATCCCCCTCACTCAACTCCGAATTTATTTATCTGCAGATTGAGAATTTTCCCCACTATCCTTCTGCTACGTATTAGCACTGTTAGTGTAACGTAATGCAATGTAACGTAACTTTCAGACGTGCTCCCGCTCCTACTCTTAACTCAGACATGTTTTTCTAATGCCACTACATCGCTCTCCCCATTGTCTCCCTATAGCCATGGTATTTTTCTCCCATCCCACTACTCCTCTACTCAATGGACGCGCATACTTAATTTCTATATATAAGTATTAGATCCTACCGCGCGTTACGTACGCGTACAGATCTGGTATGTACATAGTAGGCGCAAATCGAGCAACTTTGGCAATGCATAGCTATACAGTGTACCCTTCTTGAGATATAATCGTAATTCGCATAAAACCAACGAAACAGAATTTTCCTATCTAAATCCGCTGGAGTTGAGTCGGGGTGAGTGAGTCATTCAATGAAACAACACCAAGTGAAAGTGAATGTCATAATATATCCCGTAACTCGAACCCACTAACCGTTACAGTAAAGCCTCTACTCTGATGCCATTAAAAACCAAGGGTGGAAAATCAATCCTAATGGCGAAAAGGTCACACTTCCTTGCAATAACCCGGACATCAGGAATAAATAGCACCCTTTTGGATTCTTTGCTTTCCTTTAATTATAAATTTAATTATTTTTCAAGTACCTAGTCAACAAATTGTATTTTGCTGAGTCCAGTTAATTATCCTTCAAGAATTGCCATTTAGTCACAAATGTGTGCCAGCAAACGCAGCTTGTCATGTGTGTACATTCAGTCTAGAAAATTTATTTACCATTTTCAAAAACTTTTCATAGTCTTTTCCCATCATGTTCATGTGTTTTCACTTTCTATTATTTTTCTCATATAAATTATCCTTGCTTTGATGCTTACTAACTCCCAAAGTTCTTTATAAGAAATCGTATATCGGATTGGGCGCATAAACGATTATTAAGAGATGGCCTCAGACAGAGATTTTGCTGGACTTAAAGCAGATTCTCAATGTCTCTTGAATTCATGCCGTTATAATATTGACATAATAGTGTGTATGAAGAAACTGCGTAATGTTACATTATGCGTCGAATTACACAGGAATGAATGGGATATTATTACAGTACCTCTAATCGAAAACCGAATTTGATAGAGGGTTTGAGACATTTTCGCATACAGAACTAATTCGTTTGATTTTGTATTTGTCTGTTCATTGTTTTTCTGATTTTCAGACCAGCATCACTAAAAATCTCAAGGCACAAAACACTAGTTACGCTTACACCTTGATTGTGGACTGCGCCTGAGAATTAGAGCTAATTCCTTTGTTTGTATTTTCGTTATAGAACACCAAATAATAAAATGTATTCTAAATATAAAATCAATTAGCAGATGGAAAAATCTATTCTATTTTCCAGCTCCTCACTTTGAGAATTCAAGCTAGAATCTCTCGAACTAGTTTTCGATATTAGCCGGCTTTTTAGGATTTTAGCCAGCCACTAGGCCATTTTAGCCGGCTAAATTGGCTAAAATGGTCAATGGCAAAATGCAATGTAAAATAATTTTATCCAGTGACCAAAAATGATTTTAGCCGGCCATTAGGCCATTTAAGCCGCTGCCATTTCAGCAACTTTCCAGTGCCTAGTCAAACACTGCTCAGGACATCGTTTTAGTATTCGTAATCGTAATGCAGTAAAACGCAAACCTGCGAGAAGTGGTTCTAATATTCTGTATGTAGACAATAAGCTACACACCATTATTAATATCACTCCCCCTGGCAACTGTAACTTCTGGGTTCAAACTGAACCGAACCATTGCTCCCTCAACTTTGACCGAACCGAATATTGGCCTTTGCAATATTTTGATCTAACCGACCCAGTAGCTTGAAAATATTTGAGCGATTCGAACCAGACCAGTACATCCCGAAAACGTTGTCCGAACCGAACTAGTTTTGTGTTTGGCTCGAGTTAGGTCCCGGTTTGGTTCAAGTTCGGTTCGGGTTGGTTTCTCAACTTTGCCACTGTGGTTCTCGAAGTTACAAGTCACACCACCGTAGATTTTAATTTTTGTAGGCGGATAAATAAATCTGTAACAAAGAAGAGACGTCGTATCTGTCTCATTTAGGGCAATGAAACTAAAAAAATGGAATTCTCATTTGTGCAGTCGTAGTTTTGTACACTCCGTATTAGGCAACTGTCGGTATTTATTAGGATAGTCTATTTTACGTCAAGAGAGTGACTAACCACTGTACATTCATAGATTGAAATGCCCTAGCTATATAGTTTCAGGTTAGATTTGATTTGAATTGTGATAATAATATAGTAAGAGCCTTTTTGAGAGTTTTTGAAATAAAGCTATTAACTCGTAACTGATTTTAGTTGGGCACTTTTAGCTTTTTATATCATGATGGTGTACACATATATCTGCCACCGTCACAGTCGGTTACCAACGACGTCCGTTACCCAGCTAATGATCTAGGTGACCACCTACTTGGCAAGCGAAGTTGGAGAAGCATTTTTGCTTTATAAATATAATCTATATTCATAGGGATGGATATCTCTTTTACACGATATACATAGACTGGTAAAGTAATGGCTAATGCTACAGTACAAAGGACTATTACCGAAATATCATTGCATATTATTTTCATTGATAAGCGTATGGTTCTGTGGAAAATTTAATATAATAGCAACAGCTTTTTGCTGTTTCAATTTGACAGGGGCATACACTACGCAGTCAAAGTAAATAACAAGTTTTAATAGTTATTGCATTTTCCTTGGATAACAGAAAATATTGCTTTTTCTGCAACAACAAAACGCTTAGATATATACTGATGCCATTTTCTGCTGATGGAGTTGGATGGCGTGGATGCATTTCCAGTCTCATAGTCTACATCTTTGTTTATTCGCTAGGTATTCTAGAATGCTTTTTGGAACATATTATTTATTATCTATTCCTCGAATGACAGAACATGATATCCCTTTCCACAGTCGGTCTTTCAAAAGACACCCTTAATATTTCCATAGATCACACAGCTATTGTGCCGTAACTAAAAAGAATCATCAAAAGTAGCTCACAGCCATTAACATTTAGTAAGGCATACGTTTCAAATTATAGTTTAAAATGGTATCACAATTTCACAATCTCAATACAACAATATTTGTCGTTTATATCAATAAAACTCACATAAATAAAGTATGAAGCAGTTTTGATATTGATTTACTAATATACTTTAGTATGGACATAGTACATACTATTATATGGGTGGATAGTATCTCCTTTTAAATAACAGCATTATAATTTAATTTTCAGGTCGCATGTTTGAATTGTAACGCGCCAATAATTTAACATGGGTAACGCTGAAAAAATAAAAAATATTTGTGTTGGGTACATGTATTTGAACAGAAAGGACATTCGAAGAATTCTAACATTCGATAAAATAATCCTCTTAGGTTTTTCCGACAATAAATGAATAGTAAACTAGTCACTATATAAAAACATCAAACTGCTGTTTTCTGAAGAAAAAGTAAGGAATTATGTGCATGATTTTATATTTATCTTTTTCTTTGTGAGATTGTTCAATGATTGTGTAGTATAATGGATTTTTTCTATCTAGAAACTTACGAATATTATACAGTCAGTAACATTAGAATTCGATTAATATTTATGGCTACTGAAAGAAATAGCGGTTTTATCACCTATTCTAACATATGAATATCTAAAATTATATACATTCGTCCCATTATTATTTGTACCTAAAGCAACAAAAGATATTTATGTTTTGTATATATACGATATCAAATGATGCTTAGAAAACTTCAAAAAGTAATTTAAACCTCAATGTCAGGCTCAAGACTATAAGTTGTCCTTTGATGTGGAATATGTAGTGTGCATTAGTAACACAACCCAACCTCCAGAGAATAAAAATACAACTACATATGGTGTCTAAACGTTATCCCTTTTCAAGCAGTTGTGAAACTCGCGTGAGGTGAGCTTATGGAATTTGACATTCTGTTCGTCCGGTAGAGCAATAATTCGAAATTGGAATGCTTATACCAAAATTAACACTTTTCTAGTCATTTCCACAATATTCTATGTTTTTTGCATTCAACTGAATATGGATTAAAATTCCGTGTTTTGGCATGCAGTGTTTAGTCGGATTTCAAAATTGAAATGTATATAACAAATTTCGTAGTATTTTTCAAAAATTATAAAATTGCATTTTATTACTTCCGAGATTCCATGCACCACGTTAATATTTCCCTGTGCCATAAATTGCAATGTTTAATTGAAATATCAAAATTGAATAATTTTCGGCATTTACTAATTTGTATATAAAATGTGACGGAGCCTAAAACTTTTACTCTGTAGAAATCTTCTTTCTGTTTGTGCAAATATTTTTTATTCTGACAACCTTTAAAAAACTATTCTGAAACTCCCTTTAATATCAATTTCCTGTGAAATGTGTAGTACCACTTCCAACAAAATTGTTTGTGATATCTTTTACCTCGATGAGACTAGCGTTTAGAATTTCTATAAAAGATACAGGCATAAAATTTTAAAACGCCCTTTCTGTTATGGCTTGCCGGTCATGTAAGAATCCTCGTAAGAACCCCAAATTGTCATAATAATATATTCACCTAGGTATCTATACTAAAACTACGCATCTTGCCTGGGTAACTTCCCATGTATAGCGTGTGCCCATACGTAAATTAAGTGCAAACAAAATATGATAGGTTTAGCTACCTATGGTAATTTATTGCCAGGAGGGAACATAAATGTGAGGGCGACGACAACACGCATCGCTGGAGAATTCGATTGAAAATCTTCCTTTAATTTTCTCAAAGATTCTCCAAGGTGAGACGATGGTTGCTGCATGCTGCTTGCTTGAAGCATGCTTTTGTAGAGGTAAGCACAGAGTAATTTAAGAAATTGATAGGCCTAAAGTAGGCAAGCTTTCTGTGGGTTCACCTACTTGGTTTCCCAACACTCAGGATTTATTAAGCACAAAGGAGCAAAGGCATAATACATGCTTCAAGGAAAAGTTTTGGAATGTTATTAGTTTTAACGAGCCTGCAATAACAATAAGACTGAATGGCGTTGAAAACTGAAAACTCTTTTAGGGTGTACTTGAGCAAGCAATGAAATGATGAAAGGGATTATAATTAGCAAATTCCATTAATTCCATCTGTACGATTATAGTAACTGTAGAACTTATTAGGTACTGCCGCCTACTATAAAACGGCAATATAATTAAACAGTACATACTCAAAATGAAAAATCGTGTCATTGGTGTAACTTTTAAAGTAAACAGTCCCTTGTGAGTCACAACAGATGATCGAGGCATGCTGTGCCAACTTGAAAAGAGGACACGAAAAGCTTTCAGTTTCAGTCTCCTCATTTTTCAGAAACCAAACCTACACTAGTCACCGAAATACTAATGAGAAGCATTCTATTTTGCTTACTCTATCTTTGTGTACGACATTGCATGAAAACAATGGAATTTTTTAAGGGCACGTAAACTTGTGTCAATAAATCAATCAAAATTTTTTAACATGAATGACAAAAACATTTTTATGTCCTATAGGATGAGCAATTAGACAATAGATTCGTGATCATTCAAAAACTAAAGATCCCCAGATCCCTATTTCTTATATTAGAAACTTAGTTCTCATTCTCTTTAGCAATTAACAGTCATTCATATTCATTCGTTGAAAAGGGGCTCTCTACATAAGTATCAAATAAAAACAATTGATATGAAAATATTTGAAAGGTATAATAATTGTTACAAATAGTTATACATTTTAATTTATTTTCTATCTTTTAAAATTTAATTTATGTGATGTGTTCTAGCTTATTACTGTGTCGTTTTGGCAAATCATGAATGTATGATCAGTGACAATAAAGTCGGTATATATAAATCGGTGAAAATGTTTTAGGCCATTAAAATGTTGTTTACTCTAAAACTAAAAGAGATACCAGAATAAAATGTGTAAAATAATATATGTAGGTATTGCATTTCAATTTGTAATTTAAATGCTATGTCTGTGTAAGTAACAGGAACATCACGCAATAATATTCATAATTTAATTCGCCATTTGGTACACCCACACAAAGTTCTTCATTAATTCCTCTTCTATCGAATAGAGATAGACGTATTTCCTTTGTCGGTATGCAGTTATAAAATAATTGTGCACATGGGAAACACTGACAAGTATTGTAAATGATCATGGATCGTGAACAACTACAATTGCTATGTGATTGAGATGATGAGCAATGACTCTCAATGATTAATTAATTGGCCGGTAATTGGGACATGGTTGGGCTTAGGTTGTTTGACTTTGATGGTTGTTGGTGTAGCTCTATGCAAATAAGTGTACATATTGTGATTTGCTGCACACAGTGCTAAACTGACATTAGGGAACTGAAGGACGCCTAGAATTCAGCAGTAAACTACGGATGGATTGCATAATTTATTTGGGAATGGTTTCTGATAGTGAAGAAACGTTTTCACATCTCTTCGTTTAATGAACAACCACCCCTGCCAAGCCAGGTCTATCCTTAGTTTAAAAGGCAAACAGCCATTAGTGCTTGATGTAGCTATTTACAGATATTTATGCTGTGTGCACTGTGAATTGCATGTGTGGTGTAGGCCAATACGTAGGAATTACTTGAATTTTGGAGGCAGTTCCTTCACATCAGTCCTACTTTATATATAATCTATATTCCTTACTTCACATGCATTAAATATGCGAACTTTTTTGTACAGTCAAAATTTTTGTTGAGACCACTGTGCTTAGGCGTCAAGATCTCGATTATCGTACATTATTTCTAGAAATAAGTCACCAGCTTCATCATAAATTTATTAGTATATATTAATTTCATCAATTCAGTGTCAAATTCAAAATAGCTTCCATTAGTAGCCGTTGTTAGCCTTATTCACGGAACTTGGGAATAAGTAAATTAAAATAGGGTTAAATGTTACAAACGGTATTCCCGGGGATTAAATTGGAATAATAAAATACTAAAATATTTATTTTTTACTTTTGAATTAAGCTTGAAAAGCATATGCATCTCATTCCAATGGATAATCTTCTTGACAATGAATAACTAATAAATTTTTCCTTACGGAGCAGGCTTTAATGAAATAGCTATCTAATATAAATATCTTCTTATTTATTTATTTGACTGCTTCAAAATGAAGTTGCCTTCAAGACACAGTCGTATAATTCGATATATAATATGATATAATACAGTTAACAAAGAAAAATAAAACAGTTAAATACATATGTTTGGTTTGAATAAATGGTTGAAAAATTGATGCTGATCCTTTAACAGCAATAATAGCCACATCTTGGGCTACCTCCATAGGGAGATGTAATTTTTTGAGAAAATTGGTAAATAAATTTGTTAATGTAGCTCAAGAACATTAACATTTCAAGACTTAGATTCTTAGTATTGCCAAACCATTTTATTTAGAAAAGCGTTAGTAAGCCAGTGTAACTTATTGAACTCGTGATCCTGATCAGGAATTTAAATGGATAATATTATTGTATTTCAAATCCTGAAGGACATTTACTACAATTACAATAATTATAGACTTTTCTATATTGTCGATACTATTGCTGACTACCAATACTTGACAGAGACATTCCACTGCAATGTTAAGATTTGAGGTAGGTAGTTAACTAGTGGCCTTATTTCTCAGTTTCTACTGTACGAAGAGCAGGGAAGGTAAAGGGTAATACATTTAATTTAATGTATATCTAACGATAACTTAGCCTGCCTTTTTAATGTTTTCGAACAATAGATATAGTTGGAGGCAGACAGAGATGCTATAAATGCATTAGGTAGCAGAATGGATGAGAGGCAGAGATCTCATGAATTTCCGTCTGAATAAATATTTATCTCTGACTTGACTGTTACGTAATTCTATGCTCCTTCCTTTCTCATGAACAACTGTATGTAACTGCTAGCTACTTGATACTCGTGCCATTAAATGTCATATATTAATTGGCAATCTTTTTGTACACTTTAAAGTTATCCATCAGTAGTCTGTCGTAGGAGAATGTCATTAAATTATGTATGCACATACGTAATGCGAGGTTGTCTTCGATTCAGTTACAGTCCACACTGGCAATTATAAACCGCTTGGAAGATAGAAGCTAGCGCTCATTATATTTTCTGTCTTTAGGGATGAGTTTAAACAGAATTTTAAAATTTAAGTTTATCTCATACAATAGGCAGGTCACAGGATGAATGAGGAAATAAATAAATGAGCAGAGTAGGAATGTATAGCTAATCTAATGCACCAACTAAACAACTTTACCAAGCCAAACCCTTCAAAAAAACAAAGAAGATGTTGCCCAACCCAATACCATATATATTCTCCAGCAACATTGACTGACTTTAAATGCGCACCGTTATTTATAGTGTGTATTTATATGGAGAACATTAACATGCAGGGTGAACTTGCACATGTTAGATAGATTGAGATATTTATTTATTAGATATTATAGGTATTAGCCTTATATACATCCCCAACTCAATGATCATATCTCTCCTGTACTACTTATTTATTTATTAAAAGTCATTTCGCTTAAAGGCCACAGTACTTCCCTATTAATTTGTAGAATGCTGGTATGCCGATGCCCAGACCCTGATTTAACCTTTAAATCTCATTAAAATATTTATTTATTGTCATTAAAAGCATATATTATTGAATAGTACAGTCGTAACATAAATAAATTTTATTACGTACCGCTACAATAAAACTGTTCACTTATTAACGCATAAATCAATGAATTTATTTTCTTGGGCTTAAGTTTAAATGATAACAGTAAGCTAATTGTTTCATTGTACTCTTCCTCCAAACTACACATACCTACATCTATGAGCTTAATGATTTTAAATATTTTACGTTCACGTCAATAACAAGTCATCGAGTGTACGACCGTGGCTTGCACACAAAAAACAAAATTATGTTAGCACTGATAAATGTACATAAATTATATGACATATATAAACTCCGTTCGTATTTCAAAATTTCCCCCACATAAAATTATTTTCATTTTAATAGTCGTCAAGAAATCTAAACATGACATAACGTTTATTATTTTCTTTTTTTAATTGATTGCGAATTGCATATTAGTTCGATTGAGACTGCTACTCATTTAGAAAAAAAAATTGTCTATTATGGTTTATAGATATAGGTACAGTGATATTTGATACCACAAAGTCTACACACTTTCATGGTCACAGGATTTAAATTAGGTGCTACAGAAAATTATTACAGGATTAAGAAAATAACAATGAAAACAATAGCAATGAGAAAACAACAAAAGAGACAAAAATATCATTGAAGAACAATATCGGCATTTGTCTAACACTATTTAAGTAGTGGTAAAACTAATATAAAATTTTATGTATATAATTCAACTTGAATATAATTACACTTTGTATTCAAACAAATTTCCTATTTCCCAAAATTTAGTTATTAATCAAATCGTCATGAGTTAAATGACTTTTTTTCTGTGCACTCGTTATTATACCTACTTGATCATAGAGGAAGCCTTTAACGTCATAGTCACAGGGTATTACTACGAATCATAGTAACCTTTGCGTAAAGGTATTAACCAATAAAATTTGTTGAATATTGTTGCACTAAAAACCTAGAATAATATTTAATGTAATAAAATATTTTTTTTAACTTAAAATATAATACCATAAAGCGCTATGTATATTTTGAAAAGAAATTTTTAAAACCTTAAAATTCAAATGCATACAAAATATTTTATTAAGTCTGAAATATTAACTCGTATACTAGTAAATAATTATTAAAATAAACTAACAGCTCATTTGTTGATTTAGTAATGAAACCTAAAAAAATGGGAGCGGCAGGACTATTTTGGAAAGCTGCGTATATATCAACCCTAACACTTTTGAGTCTGATCCAGAAATCTGTACAGTTGGATGTACATGAAACTCTTGGATCACAACATACTGGATTTTGCTATCGAGACACAGAGTGTTGGGATCATGCCGCTAGAAAAGAAAAATTCTGGCCAGGAACGTGTAGCAGAGGAGCATATCAATCTCCTATCGATTTACCTTCAACAATAGGCTTGACGCCCAGTGCACAAATGAAGATAATGTTTGAAAAATCTGTTTATGACACTAAAAGCATCTTTTTGACCAACAATGGTCACACGATTGTAATCAAAATAGAAAAGGTACAAAGTGGTAGAACGTCTTTTTCTATGAACGGTAATGCCAAGGCGGGAATCAATAATACCTATGTATTTCACAGAGCCCATTTTCACTGGGGGTCGCAGGATTCTGTTGGTTCCGAACATAAAATTGCTGGAAAGCAATTTTCTTTGGAAATGCATTTCGTTCATTTTCGTAAAAAATATGGAACTTTGGAAGCAGCAGTTGCTTCCAAAGGTGACCCATCCGCATTGGTAGTAATCGGATTGTTGTTTGAAGCCTCTGCAGAAAATCCAAATTATGCTCCGTTACAAAATGTAATTACGAGCTTGCCGAAGGTTAGTAAATCTGTTGCAGGTCATACTGAAATTCATCTCCCTCTAAAAATGAGTGACATATTGCCAAAGGCCGGGGAAACATTTTACAAGTTTCATGGATCTTTGACAACTCCCCCTTGCACTGAGATCGTTCAGTGGATAGTATTTTCCAAACCAATAAAACTATCCAGCAATGACATGAAGCTATTTAGAACAATGAAAGACATAAATGGATATCCCTTAGCTAAGAATTATAGAGACACACAGTACGGAAATGCAAGAGACATACTTTATATGCAATTAGCGTAGTAGCAAAATCCATCTAGAGTAAAATTAATGGCAAATAAAGGACATAGTTAATTTGCCACAACAATTAATTTCATCTACTAGTATCTATAATGTATGGTAAAACAGTGCAAAAGTTATTCAGTAAAAAACATTAGTTTTGATGTGTCTTTTAAGTATCTTCTTTTAGTATTATTAGTACCTATTATTACATTATCCACGCGAAAGATCAAATATTATTCGGTTTACGATCACTAAGATTTGTGACAGACCAATAGTTTATTATATGAATATTTGCTACACATCAGTTAAAAACTATTATTTATGAGTAG